>VUQR01035760.1:10351-30118 GCA_015108515.1 Hemichromis elongatus
ATGTTTTGACAATAGTTTTATGGTGCCCTCAAAAATTCAGACATATAATAAAAGTCGCGCTTAAAGAACATTAGTGCCGTCTAGTTTTTCATGTGTTTATTTGACTCTTTTACATCACAGTGCCAGAAATATGACACAACTTTTTCTTCTGGTCCTTCAAGTGCAGTTTAACATGATGCGAGCATGTAACCTGATAGCGACAGTGGCCCTGACTGCAGGTCAGCTGATCTTCCTCCTAGGCCTGATGAAGCTGCCCTTCATCTCACACGAATCCCAGTGGTGGGAGGAGGCCATCGCTGCGCTTTTCCAACTAACCAGTGAGTACCAGCATCTCCTCTTTTTAAGTGTTTTGCCATTTAAAAAGATATAACCAAACTCAAAAATTCACATATCCATATATACAAATGCTACAGAACAATGTTCACATGGTGTTTGGCCGAGTGCCATAAAATTGGGCTGTAATCACAGCTGGAACTAGACTGGACAACTTTCCAATATTAAAGATCAACTTCTAAGTCTCAAATTCTGCAGGAAGTTACTCTGAAAACCTTAAGACACAGGCAAATCTAATCCTAAATGTCTATCTAGGAAAAGCTAAACCTTTATTTAAAAAAAAAAAAATGCATCGTAGACCATATTTTTACTAAATGAAAGTACTTGTCCATATTGTGTCAAAAGTGGTCACAATAGTGGAAACAAAATCTGACTTGATGAGACTCTTCATCAATTCAGTCAACATTTCTCAAACTTATTAAACCACAGACTTATTAAAGCGAACCTGCAATATCCTCAGGATTAACTGCACTTGGAATTAACTAGCATCTATCCATTGCCCATCCCTCCATCCATCCAGCACAATCGACATTAAGTGTCGCCTAGTATCGACTTGTCCCAGTGCCCCTGTTGAGGAAGTGTGTTGTGCGCTGCGGTCACTCAGCTGCTTGGTTTCTGAGCAGCATGAAGGGGGTCTGCTGTGGGTCTAAATTTAGTCCTAGTCCAAAATCCATGGACCAGAGCTGCAGTGAGCCAGGGAGCGACTGTCGGGCGCCAGGATATCCCTGCTCAGGACGAGGAAATGTCTGTGACTACCTGTTATGCAAACCCCTGAGCTGAAGAAGGAAAAAGAGGGGAGGGGGGAATTAACGGGAAAGACAGTTTTCGACAGGGACTGTGTGTTTGTGTGTGCACTGGCAGGAGGGAATATGTGCATATATGCTTGTGTATGTTAGAGTGTGTTGTGGCGTGATTGTCTGTTTATATATGAGCTTCGGTGAAGAAATGTCCTTTGGTACTTATGACAGCAGGGTGGGACTTGCCTCACTCTAGATACACTGGCCTAGCTTTTATGTCTGTTTACAATGTGTCTAAGAGTAGTTGCAAGTAAAGAATCTCCTCTTTATCTTTAGTCTATTCAGGACAAATTCCAGCGGGGCTGATGACTTTTATCTAAAGACCTTGGTGAGAGGATTGAGGCCCACCCAGTGTTACTGCATTTTCCTATATTAGACAACAACATGAGGAACACCTCAGTGGCCCAAAAGCTCATCTCACAAAAGAATGATTACCAAAGGCGGCAGCATAATAGATTTGGCATTCTAAAAAGAAATTTACAGTACACACCTACTTCCCTGACATAAAAAATAATGCTCTCTGGGAAAATCTGATCTCCTAATTTTACTCTTCTGCCACATTTGGTGAAAAATATTATCAAAATTTAATCTTGACCTTAAAGTTTATCAATTCATAGTAGTTAATGTGGCACGACACAGAAAACAAAATCTGATCACTTCTGAATGCATCAGCTTCAACATGCCGACTGCACAAGTGTCGCTTGTATATACTGAGCTTCTTTGATTTCTTAAAGACAGATTGCTCTGGAGGATGTGCTTAAACACATTATACGTCAGATCAAAATACCAAAACTCAAAATAAAAGACTAAAAATCTGAATTTTAACAACTGGAGCTGAAGTTAACTTGGTAGTTCGAGCTGATAGAAGTCTTTCATTTAAGTTCATTAAATACGTAAAAATAAATCAACAACTGCTACACGATTATTATTTTGTTCATCATTTCAAATTATACACTTCATATTATTTACTGATGTTTTTAAAATACACTTCCATATCCATATACATGTAACGCGTGTATCAAAGCAACTATCCAGATACATGTGCTACGTGAAAACTCTGTGACATGCAATGAATATCACTTAATGTACAAGTATCACATATAGTAAATATTATCACAGCTGCTCCCATCAGATTCGTGGGTATGTCTGAAATAATAATGTGAAAATCACCCATGTCTTAAAGGCAGAACAGCATCATTTTAACAGATCAATCCAGATCAAATAAGACCTACCTGGCAGATTTTTCCCTTATGATTTTCAAATATTATAATTCTTATGAAATATAAATTGAATATTAAAAAAAATAGGCATGTTTCCCTTTTTTGGTATGCATAACAGCAAGATGTTTCTCAAGGTCACAAATGAGGCTTGTTCTTTAGAAAACTGAAGGTCTAAAGCTCCAGTCACACTGGTCTAAAGACTAGTCAGCAATTCCTCGGTACCCACCAGTCGCTTGGGAAAAATGTGTATTCCCTGAATACTGCATAGATGTTTCACTAGATGAGAGTAATTTAAGTCAAGGCTCATTAGATGTAAGTCAGTAACATTAATCTTACACCCTCCTAGGCTTTATCGTCTCAACTAGATTTCATGGAAATACATTAAATGTTTACAGTATTACAGCACTATGAAAAAAAACTTGGGCCATCCCTCATTTCGAGCCACGTTTTCTCATCATTTTTCAAACTGTTCGATGTCTGCCTTTCAGTCCTTTTTAATTCAGTCCTTGTACCAGATCATTTTGCTTGTTTAACAGCCAAAATGTACACTTTTGCATCAATAGGGCAATTCTCAAAGATGTAATAGCCTAAAACTTGGCATATTTTAGCAAGATATGTCTTTAAAAATTTTTGGAAAATGGACAACCAGACGACAAAAGAATAAGACGTGGCGACAGCAGATGTACAGTATCTGAAAGTCATGGCCTGAACAGATAAAGTAAAAGACCTGAAGCAGGACCATCAGAAATGCATCTAGGCTTTCAGATGATCCATCTACTGTTCACTGAAGCATCATCGGAAATGGTCTCAGTGAAAGGGAAAGAAAGAAAAGAAAGAAACGGATTGGGTGTGCCAAAAACACAAGAACTGAGCTGGAAATTATTAACAACAGAACTGATAGAGTGATGTATACATATTTTGGGTAGTTAGAATAGGCTCCAGCGCCCCACAACTCTATTAAGGATAAACTGAAGAAGAATGATGACAGATGGATGGGTTTAAATTTCCATCTGCTAAACACGGTGGAGGCTTTGTCATGTTTGGGGCTGCATTTCAACCAGTGGTGTTGAGGATCTTGTCAAAAATGATGGAAATGTGAACAGAAAAGTCCAATTTTTATCCACCATACAATACCATCTGGGCAGCAAATTATGTTTTTAGCTTATATACTGCATTTCCATGTATATTTGTACATGTTTCAATAAAAAACCTGCACCTAATGCCATTGGAAAATATGAAGAAATGATGGTGGCTTAAGACTTTTGCACAGCACTGCATGTTAATCTGGGCCACAGCGGTAGTCAAACTAAACAAACAACAGACTAACAGTGCATTCCCTAAAACCACAACAGCAACATGAATAATAAAAATGCCACCCATTTTGGAGCCTTTTTTTGACATTTAGACAGTTGGACAAATGAACAATTGATCAATTCTGAAAATAACCATCAGATTCAATAATAATAAAATAACCAAGCCATAATTCTTGGAAATAAAGGCTGCAAAATTCCTAAGAGGAACAAATCTTCTGGGTGCAGATAGTTATTCAGGCCTCAACCATTCATCCATTCTCCACTCCCATTTTCAGCCCTCCCCCACTGAGTCACTGAATGGGGCTCACTTTTGAATGAATGGAGGTATTTTTACCCATTGCTCCCTTTCACTGGAATGTTTTCATTTTCAGACGTGCCAAAATGCTTTACAGCTGCAAGTAGAGTGTGAGTGTGCGGGATAACAATATTAAGCTGCATAGAGCCATATCTCAGCAACGTTGGCTGATCCAGACTGAAAACACAATAGTGGTCTTTTCACCCCGCGAGACAACTCCGGAATGTGTTTTCTGAATGGACACAGCTCTGACGCGTCTAATGTCAAAACTTCAGATCACATCCCACTAAGATGTGGGTGATTAGTGAATTTGTAGGATCCGTTCGCTGTCATTTTTGTCCCTTAAAGTCTGTGGCTCAATAGATTCCTGGTGAAAAGCAAGACATCATGACAACTACAGTAAGTCACTACTAGCTAAAAGGAAAATGCAAGGCCAAAGGAATTTCCAAGAACCAGCCACATAGCAACGAGACTCATTAAGATTTTCTCTGTGACAGATTGTGTCAGATGTCCAGTAAATGCATTAACCTCAGAGATCAGGGTGTGGCGAGGAGGTGAGGAAGGAAGGATGGAAAGAGGAAGCAGGGGAAGGAAGTTTGAGAGATAAGTCTCTGCCAGAAAAGAGGTTCACACAGCCCACCCTGGCTGGAAACTGAACAGGAGATTATTCATTTTCTTGGATAAGGAGCCAGACAGGTTAAACATGAACAGACATGAGCAAACAGTTGCATTCTTATGCATACACAGTGTAGTGGACACATAATGATATACAGACACAATTATCCACATCCTCACTTAAAACAATGACAGCCATCTTACAGTAGAGGTAGAGAAAGAAATATAAATGAACTTCCCTCATTGGTGCCACTGACTGTTCAGGAAACCGAATGATTCATATCCTAAAGCACTAACATCCCTATTTCCAGTGATTATTTTTGGTGCCTGTATTTATACCACTGTGGATGGGGCACGTTTTTTTAGACATGTAGCATTGTTGAACTATATAATGGCTTCACAGCACACTTGAAGGCACTGAATGAGAAAACGACTGAGGAATAGTGTTGCTTTAAGACACACTGTACCTTACTGTAAAGAAGTAGGACAACAGCGGCCGTGGAGACAGTGAAAAATGTTGATACAACCAAGTAAAGATCAAAGGAACAGCATGAAACTAAAGACTAAGGCTTTATACCTTCGCATGCAAGCAGGAGTTCCTCTTTGCTTCAGTCAAGCGCCTGTGAATCAAAGAAAGCAGGAGATAAAACATCTCAAAGGCTTTTCCAAGCCTGTATTCATGCTCTGATATTTTTCCGCTATTGAGAACTTTAATCTTGAGATCTCTGAAGTTCTTCCTCAGAGGAAACAGATTTCCTAAATCAAAGGCTGCGCACATAGCTCCGGCCTAACTGTGCAATACAGTGACTACAGTGATAGGGTCTAATTGTCAGCATGCGGGATTTTAAAAAGCCACAGAGAAAATTCAGGTGTACATTAGGCAAGGCAGTCTCTTTCACTTGGGTTTCGAAATATCAAAGGTAAAAAACAAAAATCGTAACGTTGTTTTTCTTTGGTTGGCCATTTCCAGTGAAAGGATAGCTTAATGCTTCCGCTTACCAATACATTTCCAACCTAATTTATTTAACTGTTGTAACTAAAATGTCTTAAAACTATCCCAGCGTGTCTCTCTCAACCTTATAATTAATCATCAAAAGTCTAATCTGGTACAACACCATATTGCCAGCTCATGGTCATGTGGACTTCAATCAACTGGTTTTAATGTGCTCAGGAGTTGCTAGCATTCCTGTAAGCGCTTTGTCTTGTTCCTCATGAAACCAGCACAGTGTTTGCACTCTGGGTCTCTCAATAATTATCTCAAGATGAAACATGACCTTGTCTGTTTTTCCAATGTGAAACAACAAGCAGCTTAAACAGAAGAGACCTCAAAACTTAAAATAAGAAACAACACACACACTGTATTGTATTGGATCCTGATATTAGATAATAACAGCTGACAGATATTTTTCTCTCTCTGCTCCCATGCAGGTTTTGTTCTGGTTATTGGACTTGTGACCTTCTATAAGATCGGGCCCAACACCCACCTTTCCTACTCCTGCTATATGGACATAGCAGCTTGCCTGCTGGCCACTGTGGCTGCGGCCATGCTCATCTGGAACATTTTACACCGCCGTGATGACTGCCTTGCACCTCGAGTTATTATCATCAGTCCCTCACTAGCGTCACCTTTTCACCCGCGTCTGGACAATGACTATGTGGAGTCGCCTTGTTGAGCTCAGGAGATCTCACACGGCACGCCAGTGACAAGACCATGTTCTCAGCCGTTCGTGTTTAACTCCAGCTACGTGACCGCAATGTGACTCAAAAGAAGACGACACTCCTGTGCTCCCACAACGGCTGGACTAACATACGCTTGCAATTGTATTCTATTTCTCCCATTCCCACAATAGAGATATGCTTAATTTGCTGTTTAGTGCAAAGTTTTCACATATTTAACTAAAATTAATGTATAAAGCAGCCCTAAAGTTACAGGGAAATTCAAATACTGCATGATGCAGTCATGCATTCAAGCCAGAGTAATCTGTTAAGTAAAGAATTTGGATTGGGACTGTGTTACATAAAACATAATTCCTATGAAAAGATCAAGCTGGAACTTGACATATTTTATTAATGGTGCATTTATGAAATGGTCTCCCGCACAACCATAAATTTGAAAAAATGATAGATGTTGAAATTATAATACTAGAATACCTCATATTTGTGTTCACTAGTTTAAAGCTTATTAAAAATGTTATGCACATAATGATTATATATGTTACACATAGGGAACATACCAGGATAAAAGCTGAATAGTCTTCAGTTAGCTTTTTTGGGCCAGTGAGAGATGGCATTTTGAACAAATAACTGAAGAACACAAGTATATATTCTTCTAAGAAATAATGTTCCAAGAATATTTTACCTTTTGAAGCGAGAAAAGTAAAAAAGATAAAGGACAAATAACCTGCTAAACAATGTGTATGAATAATTTTGGATTAGTTGTTGTTCAATTGATAGTAACTATTTTGCCAATGTACTGCAACTTGTTCAGTTAAGTTTATTTTTCATGATGCTTCCTGTATGTTTCTCTCCTTGCTTTGGTACATACTCAATACCTAAATTAATATAATATATATTAAAAAAAATAATAGCATAGTGCTATCATAAGTAGTAGTAATGACCATATCATATCTCTGCAAAAAACTCCAGGTTATTTGTGGGACTTCCACATTAAAATAATAATATATCATGTATATCGTGTAAATTCAATAAATTTATTGCTAACTATAATCAAACAGTGGTTGTTGTCTTTGCTGATTGGTGCCCAACATCTTGACAGAGGCTGATTCATTAAAAGTTTATTTTAATTAATTATTTCTAGTGACCATTTATCACAGCATTCTTTATCAGCTGTTATCTTCTTGTAACATTTCACCAGACATGACATTAAGAAGAGAAGTGGGACAGAAATCTCTTGGAGAAAAACTAAAGATGACAGTTGTCCCGCCCATGCTCACAAAGAGCCAATTAATTATCTCAGCGTGAAACACATCAGCCAATCATGTCGCTGTATTGAAAAAAAAAAAAAATCAATTTCGCGGTAAAGTCAACAAACTTTTGCATTTCTTTTTTAAGTTGGATTTGACTGCTGATTCTATACAAATTTTTTATTTTTATTCCTCCTTAACCATATTTGATCCAAGATGGCTGCCTCCAGAACCGCTCAGAGTTAATGGGGACATGAAATGCCACACATATAAAGGCTAATTTACAGCACTGAGCGCTGCTCTCAAAAACTGAAACAGAACGTGAGGTCACGTGGTTTGTAGGTTGTGGCTAATAGATTTACATTAGTTTATGTTAACTAACTAGTGACAGAATCGGCTACTCAGAGCAAAATAAGGACACTTAAACTAAAAATCAGTTTAAGGGATCACTTCTGTGCTGCAACAATGAGTTTTATGTTAAGAAACTAAGGATATACTGTCCACTTTCATCTTCTGTCTCTTTAGCAGTAAGTGGCTGTTTGTCACTCAAATTAGAAAAGACATTGGTTAACTGTAACGTTGTAAAGTACTTTATGAATGAGGACTGTGTGGAGGAGAAACTGTTTGAGTCACCAGGCCAACATGCTGTGAAAACGTGTGCAGTTTTTTTTTTGCAAAGTTGTAACACTTAAATGTTTCAGATCATCAAACAGTGTTTATTGTAGTAAACAGGCCGAGCAGAACATGAGATGGCTGGCTGACTGACTGAACAAAGCACAGCAATGACAACGTTAATGACAAGACTGATGAAGGACTGATGAAATTAAGGAACTTAAATACACAGGCTGAATGATTAGAGCCCGGTGAGTACTGAACTTAATCTGACTAAAGACACATGAGAAGAGAACTAGAACATAATGCAACGCAAAACAGGAAATGTGAACGAGTGAGAAATAAACAGAACATGAACAAACTGAAAATACTGGGTCAACGACCCAGGAACCCTGACGTTTAACAAGTTTTTGTTGAAAGTTGAGCACAATTTCACTACCCACACCCAGACCTGATTACTGCCAGGCCTACTCAATCAAGAAATCACTTAAATAGAGCATGTCTGACAAAGTCAACTATGTTAAAAAAAATCTAAAAGCAACCCATCATGTCAAAATCTAAAAAAATAAACCAGCTGAGAAACAAAGTCATTGACATCTATCAGTCTGGAACAGGTTACGAAGGTATTTCCAAGGTTCTTGAGCTCCTGTGAACGACAGTGAGAGCCGTTATCCACAAATGGAGAAAACTTGGAACAGATGTGAACTTTCCCAGGAGTGGCTGGGATGCCAAAATTACCACTCATCCAGGAGGTCATAAAAGAACCCAGAACAACATCTGAAAAACTGCAGGGGTCACTTGCTTCAGTTAAGGTCAGAGTTCATGATTCAACAATAAGAAAGAGACTGGGATAAAAAGGCATCAATTGGAAACTTCCAAGGTTAAAACCACTGCCGATGAAAAAGAAAACAAAGGCTTGTCTCACATTTGCCAAAAAAAATATCTTGATGATTCAAAAGACTTTCGGGAAAATAATCTATGGACTGATGAGACAAAAGCTGAACCTTCTGGAAAGTTCGAGTGCTGTTACATTTGACGTAAAACTAACAGAAAGAACATCATACTAACAGTCAAACATGGAGGTGGTAGTGTGGTGATGGCACCATGCTCTCTACCGCATAAGGAGAATGTCCATCCCATAAAAATCAAGCTCACTAATGCAGCAGGACAATGATCCAAAACACACCAGCAAGTCCCGGTGTGTCACTCCTCTAAACAAAATTCAAAATGAAGGTTTGGAAGAGGCAAAGCCTGACTTTAAACGGGCTGTTCATGATTGAAAAGCCTCCAATACAAATTAAAAAGAGTTTTAAAAAGAGTGGGCCAAAATTCCTCCTTTTTCATAGTACTATACACGTACAGATCTGTGCTCCTCTGCTGCTGAACCCCCACAATCATGTACAGCAGTTATATATCAGCAAATCCAAAACAACCTAGTTTCAGAGTAACTTCCAGCTCCACTATTATAATAAGCAACATGACTCTAGCCTGAGGCATCAAGGATGATACAAACAGTACTGAATGACGATATTAGTTCCTTGGAGAATGAAAACCTCACAGGGAAGTACAGCTAAAATTAGCTGATTCTTTCCAGTGAACAATGGGTTAAACAGAGACCATTAGGATCAAATGTATCACACCAGTCTCAGCCTGAACACCTTCTTGAGTCATTTAATTCAAAGGAAAGTTCAGCTCTGAAGAATAAATTCAAAAGGAAAAGAGAAACAGACTGCTTGCATCAATGTGGGAAGATAATCTTGTAGCAGCATGTCACCTAAAAGTCAAGGACAACATGAATGAGAGGAAGCAGCACACTGTGGACATCCCAACCTGGATATGACATACTGCTTTTAACGGCAGGAGGGACTTTGATTCAACGTCACCTTCAAAGTGTGTTATATGTTCTATGCCTCATCCAGGGATAGTGCCGGTTTCATTATCAGAGGGAGGAAGGGTATTTTATAGTGCACATTGATGCAGCCGTGACTCAGGTGATCTGACCTTTTAATGCACACATGTCAAACAGGCATATTTTCTCTACTGCTTCTACCAGATATTTCCTCAAAATAAATGTATTACATCTGAATAAATTCTGGTTAACGAGAGTCAGACTTAAATATAAGACCCTTTGTTGATTTAGACCTGCATCATACAGACAAGTCCTTGAAGATACAGGTTAGTACTGCAGGAAATGCATAATTCTGTGGGTGGAGATATGCGGGAATCATGCACAATACAAATCTTTAAAAAAAATATGTGCAGCAGTAAAAATAGCCTTCAATGAGGAACCTAGTAAACCTGTCATCAGGCCTATTAAACAGTTTGGAATATCCGGCCAATGGTGTATGCCGTTTTCCCATTTGTTTGTTTTTAAGCTATTTTCCCATTTGGGTAATGTTTGTACGTGCGAAAGCAACACTACAGTAGAATTGTTCCCCGGATCACGTACTCTCCTGAAGAGATCATCACTGAAATCACATAGATTTCTCAAAAACACACACACATACACATGCAGGAACTAACACACACATCCTTTTAGTGACCTGATTTAATGTTTGTAAGAATGGAAAAGGGGCACTCGCTTTGGTCCAAACTGGCAGGAGGAACGTGTGTGTGTGTGTGTGTGTGTGTGTGTGTGTGTGTGTGTGTGTGTGTGAGATTCAGTGTTTAGAAAAGTACATCCCCTTAGAACACGCCCGCACACTAACAGAAACAGTCACACATATACACATTGAAGAGTTCCTTCCCTCAACAGAGACACACAAAAAACCCCTTAATCATGTCCTGTGTTTTTAATCTAATTCACGTACAGTGAGTTTGCTCATTTTAAAGGATCCATATAGAGATTTTAAATTGTACTAGTCCAGCTTAAAAGATCATTGGTGTGTCATCACTCTTCCTAGTCAGGTGTTTAATTACAAAGGCTCTCATTGCTTAAGATTAACAATATTAATCATTAAACCGTAGTTTCTGGGACTGAAAAATGAAGGCTGATGTGCTTTAAACCTCTATTCACTGTAATGGTCAGCAGGGACCAATGATAGAAACCCGTTTCTGCTACTAAAAACATTTTTCAAGCCAAATTTCAGGTTAAGTATCTCATAATTTTAGTACATTTCAGTAACTCAAACATCTGAGAAAATAACTTGAAATTTTAAGTTACTAAGTCCCAATTTTCATTTAATTTTCACATGCTCCTGGGGTTCCTGTGGACATCAGTAAATACTCGGCGTTTTCCAGCCAGTCGCAAACTTCAGGTCATACTGAATAAAACATTAACTTCATTTTGTAAATTATCGTTAGAGTCAGAAAGAAAGGTTGTTCTGTGTGTGCTCATTGGCCAATAACTTGTCGATCACAAGTTGTTAGGGAGTGAGAGTGCGGTGTGCTTGACAGTCAGATCCACCCCTCGACTGTCATGTAAGGTTATAAAACACCAAAATGGTGATGGTGAAAACTCTTAGCTACAACCGGACGGCACCTAATAACAACGGGTGATGACACAGATACCTGCATCCATCCTTTATACCGTGTATGTTTTTAGAGGCAAAACTAATTTTGAAAATACTGAAAAAGCAGGGACAGTTTCTTCATGAGACTTTAAGAGAGCATACGCACTGAAAGTTACAGAGCTATTGTAAGAGTTTGACCTTAAAAGTCAATGGTGCTGAGTGAAATGAGATCAAATGAAAATCAACAGTTTGTTATAGCTCTCCCACTGTAGAGCATTCCAAGAACTGTCAAGGCTGTGTTAACAATGCTACCCCTGTGTGCTGTGTGCTTTGTCTTTGAACTAAAGCCCCCGTGGAAACAATTAGTGGATTGGTGGGGAAGTGATGACGCTTATCAAACAGAAGCAAATATCATCCTCCATGCCTCCTCTATTAGCAAATACCACTGAGCAGACACATGCATCTGTGATGTAAACATACCTCTTGATAAGCTTTATAGACTTAAAAGCTTCATCCATGTCACCGATAGTCAGGTAGAAGCTGAAGTTGAGCATGGCGTCACGTGTGGACTTCTCACTGTTCTCCAGGCCTACAAAATCTCTGAGAGCTTTCCGGGACACCATGTGGGGGACCTGGGAGGGCGTCCCTGTCGTTGGCTGGGTTTGGTGTGACGATGCCGAAACCCCTATTAACCCTTGATCCTTCTCACCTGGCTGATAAAAATATGTAGTGGTAAGACCAGCAACCACATGATTCAGACCCACTCATAATAAGCATGTTGTGAAGTAAGAAGATAAAAATAAAATAAATGTGAAATACAAAGGGGAACAGTGGGAACTAGAGAGTGAGTAAGAGGGATCACAAAAAACATCTACTTATTAAGTTGTTAGTAGCTGTGCACAATTAGAGTTGTAGATATTTAACAGATGCACTTGTGCTGGCTGGAGTTTTCATGTTTTCTTACATGGAGCACAAGGCTCACACGATCACAGCACGACAAAGAACACAGAGGCTTTCTGAACGAACCGTACAGAGCAGACACTTACTTCAGGCAGAAATACATCACCCCTCCGAAATAATAGCTGGGGGTGTATTGGACCAAACACAGAGTTGCACATAAGAATAATGACAAGCATAAATAAAAAGACATGATACAAAAAAATGTAAGCAACAGATTTCTATGTGGATCACCCCGACTAAATGGAGATCACACAGGCAGCGTGCTCTCAGTCCTCACCTTGCAGCTATAATAATAGTAGGGAACATCCAGAGCGAGGAGTGCCTGAATGCCTGGAGGTCTAGGGGAGCAATCCTGCAGGAGGAGCCCATGCTCCTGTGTGCAGAAGAGGGTCACCACCAACACATCCACCTGGGTGAAAGGAAGGCATCATACTGTAAACTACCCCTTAATTATTACTACATTACAGTGTTTATAGGAGTGGTATTTACCATATCCAAGGAACTATTTAATATGGATTCAGAGCTGATTGGCACAGTCTCACAGACAAAAAGACGAGGTTCACTCTCGTCCCAGAAATGAAACACAGGACAGCGACCGCTGAGCGACCACTGCTGCCTGGAAAACAGAACAGAGTAAGTTCAGTATGTGATCAAAGGGGGAAAAAGGTAACATGCACGAACACAATAAAAACAGACGAAAGCTACTTTGGTTACTTTTCACTTTCTTCTTGCTGTGAGATACCACTGGAAGGTCTGCCAGTGAAGAAGTCAAAGTGTGTCACAGTGTCCATCTCAACATCATAAAAGTACACTTTGTGATCAGGTCGCCCATTCACCTGAGAGGAAACAATGTTGCTCAGTTCATTTCATTTAAATATGCACACTTTAATATAAAGATATTACATTTTCAATATGAAATGGAAAGAAGGTTTGATGTGCTCACAGTACACTCACCTGAGAGATTAGGATGCTGACTTGGCTGCCATTCGCATTACATTTAACCGACCTTAGTGCTCCAAGATTGGGAATCTGGTCAGCTAGGTTCTTGGTGCTGCAGTGAGCTTTGGCATCTCTATAAGGACAGAGAAAATGTTGATAAAGACTCAATAAAAAGGTACAAAGCCTTTTTTTTAAAATTGTTTTAACCAGATGATTCTACATATAATATCTACATAAATGCCAACCTTCTGGAGAGGTCGAACACTCTGATGTTTGCTGTGTCTGTTCCCACCACCAGATAGGACTGGCACACATTGAGTAGTACAGGGTTTCCCTCTGCCTTGGAGAAGGTTAAAAGCTGCTTCACTGTGCCCTGAAAGCAACACCAAAGACCAAAATGCATTTACATTCTTTAAAATCCACTCTGACTTAACTTCAGCTGATGTGCTGTCTCATATTTGTGTTTATACAAATATTGGAGGCAAACAGACCTGAGGTGTGCGGATTTGTACCCGGTTTGGTTCTACAGTGTAAAGATTCTCTCCGTGTACAGCCACCACGTGGGAATCACAAGGAAATGATCCTGGGAATTAGAAAGACATAAGGCAGAAAAAGCAGATGTGGTGAAATTAAAGATGGAAACCGTGCTGTTTAGACAGTTTTTCAGTGATTGTTGTACCTGAATTGCGCGGACTTGTTCCTGAAAGCTCATACACGGTGACCTGCTTGCCATTCCAGACCGTCACTGAGTCCTGTAAGTGTGACAAAAGAAGTCATGTTGATATGACACCAGTTTAAACTTCTGCTTGTCAGCAACAGGAATACTTTGTTAAAGCCTTCATCTCTACCCTTACCTTAGTAACACACACCCCTCTGACATGTATGTCAGACTGCAGAGAAAAGTGCAGACCTGTGTGGAACTGAGTGATATTGAGCTGTGTTGGGGAAAGCTGCACTGCTGCCACCTGCTGGCTGAAGTGGGCTGACATCACATGCTCACAGAGGATCAGAACTGTGTTTGAATTGTTTGCCGCCAGGAGATTCAGGTTGGAGCCCCACTGAAGGAGAGATCAAAGTGAAATTTCTAATCAGAACACAACAGATGGTTTGTGACATAATTATTTAAAAAAATAATATAACTTAATCGAACCACCCCTAACCCATGCAGGTTTGGACTGTGGGAGGAAGCCAAAGTATCTGTTCAGAGTACTGTACCGGTTAGTTTAACTGATGATTCTTCATTGGCATGACAGCTGGGATAGACCTGAAGTGGTAGAAGATGGATGGAACAGGAGTAATGTATTAATGATGGTCAAGACATTACCTGTAGCTGAGTGACATTTCCTCCGATTTCTGTCGGTGTCTGCAGCTTCCACTGGGGCTTAGTGTCACTTCTACTGCTACCCGACTGCACCACCATCCTCCACATTGCTATGCGTCCATTGGTGGTGCCAGCTGCTAGGATTTCTGAGTATTGCACAATTTTTACAAAATCAATGAGTTTTTTTTTTAAACTGTGCATTTGGAAACATTCAGAAATATAGTTGTAGGAAAGAAAAAGCTTCTTTTTATTTACAATTCTTTGCCGTTACCTTTGCCTGAACAATATGAAACACAGTTGATCATCTCTCCCCTCTCATATCCCACAGTCTCATCAAGAGACAAAACATAGTTGTCATCTCTTTCCAGATCCCACAGCCTAAAATAATCAACAGGCGCATTATTAATCAAGTTTGAAATGTACAGTTTTTTGTTTGTTTTTTAAAAATACAAACAGTGTGTGTATACTGACCTGATCACCTGTTCCCCGGTCGCAGTGATGAGGAGGCCATCTTCTGTCCACACAATGTCTACATTCTGTCCGGATTTGCTGCTTAACTTACCCTGTCGCAAAAATAATTCACGTATTACTTCAGACTGTTGATTTTATCGGTCAATATAATTTTCTTTTTTAATCTTTCAGTATACCTTCATAATCTCCTGTGCTCCACCCTCAGGTCCGAGAGCATACTGTGACAGCATGAGGTTCTCTGTGATCACTGCGAGGGCCTCTGTCTTCTCAAGGTAGAGAAGTTTCTTGATGGAGCCCTCGACACTGAGAAGGACACTCGTCTTACAAAACTCATCCACACTATGGACTTTACCTATATGCACAAGACACAAGATTAAAGGTTAAATACGTGCAATACCTGACAGCTCAGAGCACAAAGTATTCATATTTATCGAAAATCATACTGGATTTTGGATCAACAGCTGTATTTTCAGATCTCTCCTTTGTGGAGACTCCCACAGGATTACTGCTTCACAGAAGCAAAATATACATTTGAAATAATTTTACATTAAGTCTGTTGAATTAATCAGACCCCAAAAACCATAAATACTTTTCTCATACTGTTTGTAATTGTTCAACGTAGCATCAATGCAATATTTACAGAACAAACAAATAAATAAATAAACATTCTTTTTATGTTATATGTTGAGGGCTGTGGTTGCAGAAGACTGCTGATCTCGGGCAAAATTAAACAGGACAATGAAACAACAAACTATGCCTTAAATAATGTATGATACAATACATTAAAAGAACAAGTCAAGTAATTTTAATTTCCAAACTCAAACCTAAATCACAAACTCATACCATCTGCAGTGCAGATAAAGAATCCAAGTCCCTCCTGTGGCCCCATCTTCAGAGGTGCTCCCTTCCAGCTAAACTTGTCCAGCGCACGCTCATCTCCTCTCACTGATGCCCAAGCTAGCATTGCCACATCACTATCACACAAAACAAAACACTGTATTCGATTAAAAAAAAGGCATATTGTCAATGATATCACAATGCTTTCCATTTGATGTTAACAGCTGGGACTTCAGAAGGCTGCTTACTCTCCAGGTGTGGAAGGTTTGAAGATGCAGCAAGTTAAAGGCTTCTTGTATTCATGCTTTACGAGGTGGTTTCCATGAAGTCTCCCTCTGGCGTCCACCTTCCATACCGCCAAAGCTCCAGACTGTTGATAACAATAATAACAGTAATAGTTAACAGTTAGTTTGCCTAGCACTTTCAAAACAGTTACAAAGTGCTTTATAGAACACAATAAACTCTTAGTTAAATATACAAAAGAAAAGTTCAAAGAGTTAAAACATGAAGAGGTTTGTTTTCTTTTTGTAATGAGCCAAGCTGCAGGGACAGTTAGGAGGGTCTGACATGAGGATTGTAGGCAATGACTGACCAAATCTGTAACATGTAAGGTTTATATCCATGTATCGTATACCCAAAATACCCAAAAAGACATGTAATATTACAATATATGCCAGGACATTATTGCAACAAACTCACCTCATCACCGGTTACCAAGCGGCTACCGAAGCTGCTCCACTCCAGCAGTGTGATGACGGCTGTATGTACACCTGGCAACACTGTTTGATCTCCAGAGGGGTGTGTCAGCAGCACTACCTCTCCATTATCCCAGCCTACCACTAAAACTGGCTTTGTGGGATGCCAGCGCAGCACTTTGGGCTGGTGAGGACGAACTACATGGCAGCTCTCCACATGCTCCCCCTGTACATGAACCAGACAGGTGTGAAAATATTTGTGTGTGTCAATAGGAGAGGAGTATTACACAGTTTTCTGTCACAGGTTACCTGCTGCAGATACAGGTCTACTTTTCCACCGGTGACAGGATTGCTTGAGGCCACAGCCAATATAGGAAGACTCAAGTGCCAGGTCAGCTGAAAGGGTACATCACTTTCAGGAGCCTCAATGCGGTGATCAAAATAGACCGCCATATCTACCGTGTACTTCTCTCTCTCTCTCTGTATATATACATATATATATATAAAAAAAAAAGAAGAAAAAAGACAAAAATGACAAGTTAAAATGTAAAGTCAAATATCATTCACTGCTTTAGGTAACTGTATGTTTTTCTTTTTTGTTTTTGTTTTTTAGGGGGGGGGGGGCATTTCTTTGAGTTGACATGGCTAGTTCATTAATGGATACACACAAAAAGTACACAATGCAGACCCAAGTGAAGTTATAAATTCACCGTAATACTCGACAAAACCGGCTAATACTGTAGCGTTACAGGAGATAGTAGCATCACTGGAAAGACGATAAATCCAAATTAGCTTCAACTAGCCGCTAACATTAGCTAAGCCAGATAAGCTAGTAAAAGTTAGCATTTATGGCTGGCCCTCGCTAACGTTAAACGAATTCAGTCCTCTTGTCGAAACCCACCTTAGCTCACTCTCTTCAAAAGTGACGCCAACTTATCTGTAGAGACTGGAAAGAGCTTCAGACATCGACCCTTACTTCCAGTGTTGTCGTGTAGCCTCTGGTGTGAGAGTAAAGCGTCTCTCCTAGTTGCCCCTGACAACATCCACTGACACCAGGCAACCTCACAGGCTGCACAGGAGGTGGAGTTGAGAAAAACGACGGAAAACCCCGAGTGGTGTCGAAGATAGCTCTGTCACAGATTTGCTCATTCTAAATTGTTAGTTCTACTAAAATATTTAGCGGAGATAAATGTTCAATCATTTCGCAAATGAAAACATTTAATATTGTACACGATAATAGTGGATTTGAAATCAAACAATCAAACAATCAAAATGTGATTAAAATAGAGACTTTAATTCAAGAGGTTTAACAAAAGCACTCCATTAACTGATTAGGAATTCACTGTTCCTTTTTTAAAGACCTAAAAGTAATTTGTCAAGTTATACAGTCAAGAAGTCTTCATGAATGGAAATACAGAGGGTTTACTACAAAGTGCAAACCACTGGTTACACTCACAAATAATGACAGATTAGACTTGAGTGCCAATAGAACCAGGTCACTATTGTTTATTGATGATGTGAGTATACAGGGCTATGCTCTCAGCTCATATTCAGCCAATTGCTGCAAAACTGCTCAGCCAGCAGTTCACAGTGTAAATGGATATTAGCCAAAAGCTGCAAATGCAAAGAGTTTCTCAAGCCGAAGAAACTGAATATTCTTCAATTGGCCGATCAGTCAGATGATCTTAACAGAGTTGCTTTTTAGTTGCTGAAGACAAAACTGCAGCCTGGCAAAGCATCTGAAGGCAGGAGACACAGCATTCAGCAGTGTCAATGCATTCTAGTCTTCAGGAAAAGGATTTTCACCCAAGTATGAAAAACAATACTTATATTTTAATTGTTAGTTTGTCCAGTTACTTGTGTAAAAGACGGCTAATGTCATATTTTTTTAAACCTTTGAATTAAAGCTGAAAGCCTGCACTTCAGTCATATAGTTTGAATAGCATCCACTGTGTAGAGGTATGCACAGGCAAACCTCCAAAATAACACATGCCTCTATTCAAAAACTTATGGACCTAACTGCATTTATTGTTATTGTTTTTTATCATAACAAAGGCAGTAAAACAACTCTAAACCTATTTAATTTTTATTCCCTTGTTTAGCGCAAGTATATCAGCGTAATGCACTTTAAGCCTTTACCTATAAAAAGGAAAAACAGTTGTCTAAAGTATAAAACATTTAGCTTTTTAACAATGAAAATAATTAATTTAATTAACCTAACAAATACAAACAGACTAATAAAAAAAGGTATAGAACAGACATTGCAGTTTCAATTAATCAGACAATGCAGAGGTGGACTTTCCTCTGACCATGACAACAGGACGTACTAATAGTATTTCCATTATTTGTCAGTGTGATATTCATGTGAATGTTCACAGGATGTTCTCTGCAAACAAACAACCAAAGTACAGAGAGTGCTTATACAGGAAAGAAGCAGAGAAAGGATATCCTCATGACAAAATATTTTAATACATTTTAAACATTTTTTTTATTTAAGGAAAACTTAATCTTCAATCTAATATTTCATTTGGTTTGTAAACAACACTTCTGACATTGAATACACAAACCTGTGTATGTGCCATTAACACAAGTGCGAGAAGATATGTTTCCTTCTTCAGCTCTCTGGTTGACACTGTGCTGCAGGATATTAAAAAAAAAAGCAGCACCTGCAGTGAGTAGGATTCATCCCCGAGCTAAAGGAACATCCTTTAACATCCACTGGAACATCAGGATTGGCCATTTCCCCGACGCTGGCTCCTTGAGCCAGCAAATATCAGTATCTGCATTAAAGATGCATTTCTCGTCATGTGTGGGTATTCACACACCCAGAACGTCATTGTGCACTGCTGACGTTGTGTCACGTCTCCACAGTTGGCGGTTGTGGATCCTGTAACTGCTTCTTCAGGCTCTTATCCAGCAGCACCAAGCTCTGCACGGCCAGACTCCTGCAATCTGCATCCGGATCTCCTTCAGCCACATCTGT
>VUQR01035760.1:30138-54520 GCA_015108515.1 Hemichromis elongatus
TGGACAGTAACATTATTATTATTATAATTATCATTTTTCCAAAACAATCTGCAATCTGTAAAACGGAAGCTGGGACCCCTCTGCCCTTTATCACTCAGCTGTGAGTTTCATTCCCATTGGAATAAAAAAAAAAAAAAAACTAAAAAAAATCAGCCAATCACATCACGGACAGCCATGTATTACAGGACATCCTGGTTCCTCATCAGCTTCCCAGAAATGTCCACTCCAGCTGTGCATGACTGTGCAGCATCTTTTTGTGTGTACAAATGTGTGTTAGCAGAGACAGATTGCTGGCAGTTATCAGGCGCAGGTGCAGCATCGGGCTTTTTCTGTTCTGCCATTAAAATGTAATGCTACCAAATTTATTTTTATTTTTTAATACCTGCCAACCAAGACCTGGTCTCAAACAGCTGATCACTGAGGTCCACCAGCAGGTTTTGACTGGGCATGCTCAGAAACACAGAGCAAACAGCGAATAGGACGCCTCGTCTCACCATCCTTTAACACACAGAATTCAGGTTAGACGACAACAAAGCTCCAGGGATACTTTCCAGCGTTACACTACAGAGACAAACAGATAATGAATCACACATACTGGTCAGCATGGTACCGCACTGCCCACACAAAGTCCAGCAAAGCACAGCCCATCTGTGCAGCTATCTGAAAAAAAACAACAGAGACACTGTAAAACAAATAAAGCATCCACGCTAGGCCCGAGAAGAAGAAATGCATGTTTGTACCGGTGCATTGACTGCCAGATGCATAAAGAGGCCTAAAGTGTGGATCAGCCTGCCCAGTACCAGGTGGTCACTCCCCAACAGGTCAAAGGTCACCTGAGGCCTGGCAGGAAGGTATTATTTATTAAACAAACGTTCTCTTATGCAGTTATCCAACAAACAATATGAATGCTGAGTTCATGGATGTGAATAAAAGATCATACTTACTTGTCATAGTTTTTAAGCAGAGGGAAAAAGAAGTGCCCGGCAACAGGGGCGTAGCGGTTTGGTGTTGCCTTAGTAATAAGCTGGGTGGCTTTCTGTGCCAAAAACACACAAAATTACAGAAGCTTTTAAGAATGAGCTCGCACTCAAATTGCAAATCAACAGAGAGAAACATCTGAAGGTACCTTAGTGAGGCGTTTTGTCTTGTTTTGGATTCGCGTTTCTACCACTTGTCGCCAGTGAACAGGGTTTTCAGCTGTTGTAGCAGAGCTTATGGATTTCTTTTCAGTGACTGGTTTAGAGAGTTCCTGAGCTGCTAAAGCAAGGACCTACCGGACCAAATAATAGAGCCCATAATTACATGTGTAGCAATGATCAAAGACGATCGCACAGATAACCACTATGACCTCTCGTTTTACCTCCAAGATATCAAGCCTCTGGCGCAGACTGTAGTTCAAGGAGTAAAACTCTGTGGTTAAATAGTGAGTCACCTACCAAAGGACACAGATATACATTTCGATTATGAATGAAAGTTTCTGGAGCTGTGTGTAGTTTGTTAAGAGAAGGCAAACATACAGGAATACAGTCAGTGACAGTGAGAGCCACCATCGTCGCCTGCCTGAGGTACAGGAAGCCATTAATGTTGTATTTGTCGTCCATATGAAGAAGGACTTCGGACATCTGCACACTGATCTGAAAACAAGAATGAAAAAACCTACATTATAACGCCAAATGAGTTTTCAAATCATCTTCCAGTAGAAATATTCAAATCTTCAGGCCTCTGTTATTCCCGTCGTACCTCTCTGGCTGCAAAACTGTTCTTCCGCACCAAAGTCTCAGCAGCTTTCAAAGCCAGCTCCACGCGCACTGGGTCCTCAGAGGACATTAAAACTAGACAAGTTTGAAGCATGTGCACATGCTGGAGTTAGAATACGAAACAGGTGATCATATAAGGCAAACAGGAATGAGATGGGCGGAGCCGTACTTTCCAGACAGTCTCGTAGGTAGCGAGGCGGGGACGCCTTACTGATCTCCTGATCTCCAGTCATATCGTACGGAGTGAGCTCATCGTCACTGGAGCGATAAAAGGTTAATCCTGCACTTTTATAAATGCTTTAAACATGTAAAGGTGATTTTTTTTTTTTTATCTTTATAGGAGGTTATTCTTACTGACTGCTCGATGAAGCTACCACTTACCTGTCGAGATCAGAGTCTGGATGCGCTTTTAATGCCTGAGCTCCCGATGTAGTTTGCGATGCATTCTGAGCTGACTCAGCTGTTTCACTGCTCTCTTCAGGACCATCACTACTGCAGATGACAATTTACATTACAAAAAATGGGGATTTCTTCTTTTACTCCATCTTTTCTGTATCCACGCTCATTTAAGAGGGACAAAATGGAAAAAACGGAAACTATCCTGCAGAGTGCATGCCACATCCTCCAGCAAATACCAGCATTATTGCAGCAAACAACATAGTAAAACTATGATTTTATTTACACAGGACAGTGATAAAAATAAAGAAAACACAAAACGAAGCCAAAGAAAAGCAAAAAATAGCACTGAGATGGTGCAAAAGAGTAGCATTATTAACACTAACAAATATAGCAATCTAAGAAACAGCAGTAGGAAGGTATGACACAGAAATGTGTGTCTGTGGAATTTTCTGCCCTTAATTCTGAACTATCTGCAGGTTCTGTAACAACATGTGAATAAACCACATTTTCCATGTACTGCAGCACCAGCCTCCATAACAGGCTAAACCCACCCGCCTGCAGTGCAGAGCCATCAGCTACTGAAGACACAACAAAGCAGGCCCACTGAAGCCCTGCATCACCCATACACGTCTGCAAAAACTACAACGTGTGGTCTCCACAGTTACCAAACACTTACATTTAAAGAACAGGCACATAAGACCGCTGCAAACATGCCTCTGTCACAGATTTGATGCATGTTCATGTATTTAGAGCAAGTAAATATTTAGTGCGCTGCCTTCGTATTATTTTGAATGCAATATGTATTTTTATATATATATCTTAACAAATCACATTGTGGATAGCATCCCAGCAGCCTTGGACACAGTTGTTATAAAAGATAAAATCAGTGCACACAGAGAAACTGTGAAAACTAAGAAAATACTGAGAATCTACTTTCATATTTTTACATCTTTAAGCAGAGGTGACAGACGGTGTCCCACCTACCTATTTACTGGCTCAGCCTCTGCTTCATTGCAGGCACCGGGAGCCAAGAGAGACAGCAGCTCACGGGTCTCATCGTCCTGATCGTACTAGAACACAGCCCAGCATCACCTCATACACAAGACTCACAGTCCAGTACAAACAATGACAAGCTGCCTCGTGCTGGCTTATTATATTTGCTTCTGCTATAAATTAACCATACCTCAAATTTAAGCTTGGTTCCATTGATATCCATGCGAGAGCTCAGGTACTCTCCAACCACCATCCCCATATGCCTGATCCGCACCACATTGCTGTCCAGGTGGGTCTGCATGCCGCCAAGCATACACTGAAGTAACTCTGAGAGAGAACCAAGCAATGAGGGTCAGTGCACTAGACTTAAATTTAATTAAGTGTTTTATTATTCAGTAGCTGTTTTGTAGTATATGTTTAGTATCAGTAGTATTTTTACTGCTGAAAAATCGGATTGATATTTATTTAATGTTCACAAATATGAAATCTATAACGAATCTATTATCTGGTAAGGATCACGCAGAAGCTCCAGAATAGCTAATAATGGAGTTTAAAGTGAACAAAGAAAAAACCTGACCAACAGTCATGGTTTAATTTCATCCTCCTTAGAGGCACAAAGCAGAAAGCTTGGTTATACCTGAGCGTAGCTCCTGTATCTCAGAGTCTTTCAGCAGGCTCGCGCTCAGCAGGAGGGCTTTGCTGACGTATAACTGCTGCTCCAGAGGCGTGTGTTTCACTGCGCTGGAGTTAGCCCAGGCCTGGGACACAGACCGTAAAACCTGAAAACACACATGGACCAAAATTATTAACTAATACATTAGTACAGCTGAATGAGGCTGTGAAGCGGTTATTTATATTCTAATATGTACATAATATTAGGCTGCTTAACTTCCCATTCACCCACCTGGATAAGAAGAGGTCTGCGATCCCTGTCTGCTGCGAGGTAACCCAGAATGATTCTCAGTACCTGAGTCTAGGAAAAAAGCCACAGATTAAAGCATGATCTTTAAAACACATATAACTGTCAGGGAGGAAGTTACTGTAGTACCTCATACTTATACTGCAGTAACAGAAGTTTGTGAGTGATGACAAACCGAGCCTTTTTATTTGTCAGCACTATGTTTCCGATGATCCTGCCCAGTGCGTCCGGCCTGAAGAAAAGAACACACAGCAAACGTGTGTCATTAAACGCAGACAGAAATCTGACAGTCGGATAAAATGAAAACGACTTTCCCCAGATTCTCCGAATCTGCACCCGTCTCACCCACTAACGGCCTTCACCAGCCCAGTTAGCAGGCTCTCCATCCATCGCTGGGGAACGTTTTCCAGCAGCTTCCAGCAAACCCTCTGCCATACCATGTCTGAGCGCGTGCACGAGGACAGACGAGGAGCCATAACAGCCAGGACCAAAGCTGCAGCAGGACAAAAGTGAAGGAAAAAAAAATGAGACCAGGGAATGGTCAGAATTTAAACAAGTTCTGAAGGAAAACGAGAGTCCAAACTGGTAGTAGCAAGGTGCATTTAATAAAGTAGCTGGGGAGTATAACTAAAAATGGGATCCTCTGGGAGCAGAGCCACTGGAAAACCAGGTGAAAAATAAACATATCTTTATTTTAGGAAAAACAAGTTTTATAAAGCACTGATCTTTATCAATAATTTTATTTCATTCATATTTTAACATGTTTTAATATGTAAAGATAAAATACAAAAGTGTAGGTGTGAACTTTTTTCAGCTTCCAAAGTCTGGCATTCACCCCAAAAAAGCTTGAGGACTCACCACTGTGCCCTTGGATACACACTTTTCCAAGTGTTTGAGCCACAAAAGTCAAAGAACAGTCCGTCCCATCTATAAATTACAAAGACACAGATTACGATGTCTCCTGTTACGTGCAGTAGCATTCCTAATAATGTGTCATCATTGCTTTAACTATGCCCCTAACCTCTGAGCGCCTGGCAGGTGCGCTCCAGAGCAGTGAGCATTTCTGTGCCCAGCAGTGGGTAGTACTGGTGAGGAAGGAAAAGAGCTCTGTTGTTTGGATGTAGCTTGTTGGCGGTGATGTCTGGCAGCGCGCTGATACGCCCCAGCAGAGTCTCTCTGAGCTGTGGGGAGTCAGAGGGCGCTGCCTCCAGACAGTAAGACCAGAGCAGCTCAGCGAGACGACCACGCTGAAGGAACTTCTCAGTGATGCTGACCACATGGTCCAGATTTGAGGTGGGTCTGTTGGGGTGACACACAGGCATTAAGGTCATTAAAGAAGATGATGATAACAATAAGCACATGTTACACCCACGACTGCCCACCTCAGCTCTCCTATTGCATCCATCAGTACCACGAGCGCCTGCTCTGGAGGTCCTGCGAGGAAGAGGCCGTCCCACAGCTCTGCGCGCTGGGCTGCTGTCAGCTGGTGTAACCAGTCAGCCTGAATGTTGCTGACAAGCAGCTGCAGAGCTGAAGAGTAGTGAGCTCTCCTGAACTCTGCACGCTCAGCTGAGGTGGCTGTGCTGTCAGGTCCTTCATCCAAGTAGGAGCGGAGTGTTTGAAGAGCTGTGATGATGTCTGAGCTGTCCGTGGATGACTTGAGTGTGCGGAAACACCGGGTCACCGTTAGTCGCACGTCAGTATTTGTAGTTAGCGACTCCATTTTTTTAAGGTAACCAAACAGCGGTATATATTACATGGACAAGCAGCAGTCTTTCTACAAAGGTCTGGCCTCCAACTTACGAAGAAAAGTAGAGAAAAAATACTTGTGCTACAAAGAATGAAGTAGCTGTTAGCCTGTTAAACTGATGTGCAGCCGCACAGTTTTATAACGACATGAGCTTTCATAAGCATGATTTACACTCACAGTAAAATGAGGACTTTATTTCAAGGGAAAATATCCATCTCCACAGCTAGCTGTGGGTTCGGCGACAGAATCACGCCGCCGTAGCTGTTTGTGACTCCGAGAGTGCAGCACCAAAATACGCTCGTGGTGAACAGGATAGAAATGGTTCCGGGAATAATCTGTCCGATGTGGCGTTCAAGAAACCTACGATGTATTTCAGCAGCTTGTAATTAGAGTATCTGATCAGAAATAAATGTGCAGAAAACTGACGAATTACCATTTACTTTATTATGCTATGTTTAAACCTTTGAAATTACAAAGATGACACACTAAAGCTACAGAAATGGTCTCTGTGGAAGGAAAGATGAAGAATTTATTTATTTATTTTAAGTGGGGTGGATCAATACTTTTGTGGAGTCTGTAAATGGCTGGATTCTTATAGTCGAGAAATTCATGGTTACCTCAATTTAATTTTGCACATTTAAAGTAAATGCACATCAATGGTCCTATCCATGGTCTCATCCAGGTAACTTACAAGCACTATACAAGGTGACTAGTTTCTTCTAGGTCTGGATTTCCTTTTAAAGGCAGAAATAATTTGCACAGAAAAACCAAATATTACTGACCACACACGTTTTCTCCCATCTTATCTTCCGGACTTTTTCTCAAGTTTTGCTCTTTGCTAATGTTTTTGTCACCACTTGGTGGAAGAGATACCAGGAGAAGGCCGATCCAGTTCTGGTGTTCTCTGGCCAACAGAGCTGGTTGGTGGTTGGGTGTCAACCACAGGACAATGGATCCTTATACATGAAGTTTAACGGATTTATGCTATACTGTAGTGATCAAGTACTCCCCTAATATTTTTGAGCAGTAATACAACAAACAGACGCACTGAGTTCGGGCAGTTTTCAAACACTCAAGAGATTTGAAGTGTTGTTGTGAGTACAACCAGCAGATGGTGCTGAAAGGTCAGGAGGAGCCCGACTCCAGCAGCTGGAGGTGAACGGTTGGTTGGAGGAGTTTGTGGTGTGTTGATTAGAAATAACATCGAGGAACAAAATGAACCAAAACCACACAGATCATTTTATTCCTTTATTTTCTAATCTTACTTTCACCTTTATCTTTAAATTTTCTCTGTTTACAATGACTTAATTATAGCTCCCCAAGAACAATTAGGATTAGACCATTTTGGGGATCTCCGAGAAAAAAAAAAAATACAGCTGTAACCAATACTATTATAATTTATACATTTATCTTCGAAAATAGTTTTACAGTTTGTTTTTTTTCTACAATATTCTCTTTTAATCTTCCCATGTCACATAATGGTAAGCCATGCACTACTCCAGTAGTGACGTTTGTGCCTTGAGCAAACTTTCTTTGGACACTGGAAGTGAGCGTGAGATGGGAAAAAAAAACAAAAACAACAAAATATAGAGGAAAAAAAAAAAAGACTTAATATTTACAGTTTAGATTTCATCATTATAATTTAACAAACTGACAGTCACGTGGTCAGTGCTTTCCCCAGGGCTCATGATCAGGTTAGTTTAGAGGCAAAGTTTGAGACAGAGGCACAGTGTTTAGACTAGCAGACCAGTTTCTTCATCTTTCCTTTCAGAGTAAGCCGAGAGCTTGATTTGATCATTTACTAGAACAGGAGAAGTGTTAATAAAAGTGAATCCTGGTGGATAACGTGATCCGTCTATGTTTAAATACGTCTTTGGTCATTTTTAAAAAGCAGGAGTAAAATGGAGAGAGATCTGGTTAAAGTGCAATCACCTTCAGCTCTGCTGAAAGAAAAGATTTTGTCAGCTCTGTGGCTTCGTCATCTAATCAAACTGTCGCCAGTCATCAAACCGTCTGTCAGAAAGACAATAAAACACGAATCGAGTGTTGTGTATCCCGCAGTAGGCAGGCATCGTCCTGTTTGTAAATTATATCATAATATTGGTTCAACTATTATAAAGAATCTGTTGGAGGAAAGAAAAAAAAAAACTCCCATCACCACACACAAAAAAGACAGAAAGCTGAACTGAGAGAGCCTGGATACGAGGTTGTGTGTGTCACGCCAAGGTCTCAACCTACAGCTCTGCCAGCTGATGTTTCAGCGTACGATTCCTCAGTGAGAACATAAGTCAAACAAGTGAAATATACATTAAGAAATCTGTGTTTCCATGCAGTACCTGACTCCATCTGGGAAGACAACAGTAGAAAACTGCAGACTCAACTGTATCGAAATCACAACCCCGAAGAGGTCAGAGCAACATCAGCACAATGGAAGAGAGCCCAGACTTCAACAGATCACCGCACTGAGCAGGTCACATTCAAGCTGTGTTTTGTGTGTATTTGCTGACTGCCCCAAACATTATATAACTCCGCTTTAAACTCTCTGAATTCAGTAAATTCTCCCCACAGATTCATTCACTGTGAATTAATCACCTCCCCTTATGAATTCAAAAATGTACAAATATATTTTCAGCAGAACAGATCACAGATCAGAGTGTAAGTCGAATAAATATCTGCATGTGATTTAAAACGAGAGAAAAAGGAAACCCAAACGATACTGTACACGCTACATGCTAGAGAAGAGTACAGGCAGCTGTCTCTCAGCATAAGACAAGAAAAAGAAACGCTCTTATTTTTTTCTCCTGACTATAAAAATACCTAGAATCTAGAGTGAGTGTAGAAAAACTTTACATGTACAAGTCATTTACATCCAAGGCCATTTTTCATGGAGTGACAAGTGAAGAAGAGGAGCAGTGAGAGACTTCAGAGGTGAACGGGTGAAAAATGGGAATTCATTTTAGCGTGTGTGTGCAGAACGCCATGCGGACAGAAATAAGCCCCTCCCATCTTCATGATACAAGTCCAACAAGATGCCTGGCGGTAAATCCAACTTAAACATCCACTTTCCAGGTCGGGGGGGTCCATGTGTATGAAGATGGGTGCAGAGTACCGATGAGCACAGAATCAGTCCTTGTTCCTTCTTGCAGTCCTTCTCATTTACAGCAATAAGGAGAAAATTTTTAAGCTGAGGAAATCAAGAGCAGCTTTTCTTTAACCTGTCCCTTCAACCCGCCGACCCATAAATGTCCATTTCATGTGCCAGCATTATTGCTACCAAGGTCTGCCACTTCTCCTCAAGGTTATATGCAGATTAGATCTGGCTGTCAGTCAGCAGAAAGCACTAATCTAAAGTCATGGCTGCAGGACTTCTGTAGGATTAATTTTTCCTAAACAAAACCAATTTAATGTAATTATATTAGAGCAACGTAAGCCCCTCCCCCGATACAGCATGAGTGGGATGCCTTCAGTAACAAATCCCGCACTTCACAAATCTTCATTTATGATTTCATCCCTTTACAATAAACACTTTTTGTCTTTTCCATCAACAAAAACAATATTTAAATCAAAATGTAGTGCAAAATACAAAATCTAGATTCTTTTCAGTTGTCATTTGTCAGCATTTCAGTCACAACAACATTTCCGCTGACAACACATCACTTGTGAGGGAAAAACAAAAACTCATAAGCTTCCCTGTCGCTTTCACTCAGCAAGAGAACGCAGAGGTCAGGTGGGCTGGACTTCATTAAACCCAAACTACAGTTTCCACCATCACTCGCCAGCTTCCCTTCAAGTTCAGTTCAAGTGTCCAGAGAGTTAAAGTCAGTATACCCAGTCTATACTTTGTGCGATAAATGGGAGATATCTAAATGTTTTTACCAGGGAGTGATGGGGAAACAGTCTTTCCAGCCCACCTGAAGACCTGCAGGACCTTGTTTCATTGTAAAAATAAATGATTAAGCAACTTATAAAGCACACAGATCCTTAACTTAAAGGTTTTGAGATCATTTTTCCCATTCTTCGTGTTGCCAAGCCGATTCCAAAACCAGAGCAAAAAAGGGGAATGTCGAACACACACACACACACAAAAGCCCCTTGAGGCATTCCTGCAACCCAGCAGTTACCTGGAAAAGACGGCTGAACTCTGTTATAGGAGAGAAGCGCACGGGGCTACGCGGCACTGCAAACTCTAAAAATGTTGAGGACAGATTCTACTCGGCTCCTGAGCAGCGCTTCATACGGCTTTTGATTAAAAACACGATTCAGCGTGGCTCAGGTACTCTGACGCTGCCACCATCCCAGCAAGCCTTCATGACTGAACTGAGGTATGTTTGGCATAACTAATGAAGACTTTGATCACCTTTTACTTAAGGCCTTTAGGTATAACTGATCAGGTTTTAGCTCTAGCATCGTTTGGAAAGGGGTTTTCTACTTTGTAGGATATTTCCCTCTCGCACACATTTACACATTCATTCGGGGAAACTTGGGTCCCTCTAGCCACAAACATGGACGTCATCAGAACCCAAGTGTTATCAGGAAGGGCGACACAGATGCTCACAAAACGCACAGACTCGAGGGGTTTTCAACCAAAACACTAGCTTATTTGTCAACGACAGCCATGAACTGTTTGTCAAATCTTCTCTGATCGGGGGAGTTGGGCGTTACTGTTTATTTTCTCCTTCCAGAATGTTTTTATATCCTCCATTAGTCATCTCCAATTTTTTAATTACAGTCCGTAGAGTCCCTCTGGCTGTTTATTTGACCTCGAGGATGGAGGGGTTGGACTCCATGATGGCCACGATGATTTTGTCGATATAGTCCTGAAGCCTGTAGTTGATCTCCTCCTGCTTGTGAATGGCCTCCATCAGCTGGAAACAGAGAGAAGCAGAAGTGAGGAAAAAGCCGACAGCGAACACGGTTCATGACTTCTTTCCCCATATTCTCAACCTACCTCTGTGCGAGACACAGAGTTGATCTCAGCTGCCAGGGAGTCAGAGAAGGATGCAGACATCAAATTCTTTGCTCCTTGGATGCTCAGATTGATAATCTGGCCGTTTAATTCGTCATTCTGCTCCTTAAGAGTACGGTTGTCCTGCAGAGATCAAGTCAGACGTATCATGACATGAATCCATGCAGCTGCTAAATTATTCCCCTCTCCATGTCAAAGCCACAAAGACAAGCACAGCAGATTGAGGATTATTTTTCTACCTGTTTGAGTCGTTTAATCTCCTGCTCCAGCTCAGCTTCACGGGTGCGGGTCTGGTACTCCTGCAGCCCTGCTCCAGGTGAACGCCCTCTCTTTGCCTCAGCCTCTAATTTGTAAAGCTGTAGATGCTCAAGCTGTTTTCGCAGATCTTCAATCAGCTGTGGCACAAACACAAGAAGGGACGTGAGGATAAAGGAGATGTTAAAGGCAAAAAACTAGACATTGTAAATTTTTAATATGGATGTGATCTAGCTGTATTCTGTTTTGTATCTCTCTGTGCTTTGTGTTTCACATAAAGAAAAAACAACAAAGAAACTTAACAAAACATGTCTGACCTCCTGAGTGGACTCCTTCTCCTTCTGATTCTGGTGGCGCTCATGGCTTAGCTTGTCAGCCATCTTCCTGCGAGACTCCGTCTCCTCTATCAGCCTGTCAGCCATGGCTTCAGCCTCATCTTCCAACTTCTGCTTCTCCTGGAGAAGAAAAAAAAAAGTAAAGATGAGGGGAAGTGTTAGCAAGAAGTGACAATAACAATAATAAATTAAATAGGTCCCTAGAGGTGTATGCTTGGGTACAGATAAGATTATAGTAGGAGCACAAAAAACAAAGCAACGTGACAATGATGTCATCACCTCCTCTAGTCTCTCGATATTTGCTCGAAGACAAGGAACGCAGGACCTCAGCTCACTGTTCTCCTCGTCCAGCTGCTGCAGCCTGAGCAACAAGCACAGATCTGTCAAACGTGCAGACCAAAACCAAAAACTCCACAACAGCTCCGTTTACTAATATTTAACAATCGGATTCCACAGTAAAAAATTAAATAAAATTTAAAAATGCAGCATCAGTGGAAGATAATTGCCATATGGTGGCAGTGCGGAGCCATGAGTCCTTCAATAAACACAACCTCTTCTCACAATGAGCAAGGCTGTTATAAAACACCATTAAATGAAAACGATGCAAAAACCCATGTGTTACAGGCACATGGGATCAAAATGCGGATATCATTATAATTACAAACAGTAAATTAAATAAGTAAAAATATATTTTATATTTCAAAATCAACAAATCAAACAAAGCTGTAAAAACACCCGTTTCCCCCCTGCAGTCTCCTCACCTCGCCTGCATGTTTTCTATCTCCAACCCTCTCTCTCTCTCCAGCTTGCTGAGGGCCTCCTTGTGACGCCGGGTTTCCTGCTGCAGTTGCTCGTCAGCTTGGAGCTCCTGCTCCTTCAGCTGCTCCTCAAAGGCATTGGCCCGGTGCACCAGCTGAAGGTTCTCCTGGCGCAAGCGTGCGTGCTGTTCCCCTGAAGCCTCAGACTCCTTCTCCAGCTCCGCCACTCGGCGCTCAAGGAGGAGCACCTGGACAGTATACACAGTTCATGCTTACTAAGAACTCTTCTTTTGACTTATTAGCAATTATACCCATTGATCTGCTGCCGATATAAAAATGTTCCTTAGTTTTTTTAACAACAACTGTATCAGGTGAAAACCGTAGCAGCTCACTCGGCGTAACCACAGGTGTGTACAAAATCAGCTGACTTTGTCACCTTATCTGTGATGTCGTTGTCTGCCAGCTCCAGGATGTCCCGTGTCAAGTCGCTCATTGTGTCCAGAGTCATCGAGCTGTTCTGGAGGAGGTGTCTGCACATAAATAGCAAAAACGTCACTCCCTCTCAGCTGTTATATTTGATAAACAGCTGCGTCCAAAAACAACTATCAGTTACAATAATACTACAAAAACGAGCCGATGTCACAGAATACAGAGATAAAGTTTGGCTTACCTCGCCACTTTTTTGCTGGATAGCCGCTTGCCAGCGCTGGATGGGGACACAGAACAACAGGAAAAATGGTCAGGAAGAGAAAACGATGGAAAGGAAAGAGACACCACAGCTTGGCATCCCTATCCAACCCCTCATCCCTCTGTCTACTAGCAGAGGAGCCCCACAGAAAGAAAGAAAAACAAAAACATTTTGATGAATAATTACTAAAGCTATAAGGTATTCACACACCACAGCACTCTGAACACTGCATGGATCAATAGTATCCAACAGGTGCTGATGTAGGATCAAACAGATTCACACACACCCATGTGAGTATTACAGAAACTTAAAATAAAACATCAATTTCAGCACTTGTCAAAAATGAATTATACACTTGTGAATTTAAACAACTTGCAAATAAATCAAGTTTGGGATTTACTGCGTTTCTGTAATATGGATACAAGTAAGTCTCAATAAAAGCATGATCTTTCACTTGACTATCAGAAGGCAATCTGTACAAAGTCAAATGAAGCATGAACTCAATGATATGTGGAACGAAAAGAAACTCTGAAATCTACACCACTTACCTGTGACACTCAGTGATTATTTCATATTGCTCATGTCTCAATCAAATGAATAAAACATATAAAAAAATCAAACTATGATGCTAATTTTCAAATAAGCATTGTTTAAGATGGCAACGATGGGAAAAAAAAGAAAGCGGCAATGTTATTCCATCATTATATACTACATGCTAACGCTGCAACTATAATGACAAATGTCATGCAATCATCATGACAACATGCGTGACACTTCATCTAACTGGCACTGCACACACAGTCACACAGCTTATAGCCAGAGGAGGTTGTGAATGACGTGTTACCTAGTCATCTCTAGGAAACTGAGGCGAGTGGAGAGGTCCTCGAGACGACTTATTTGTTTGTGACACTGGCTACAGAAAAAGTCCAGCGCCTCCTCCCTGAGGAAGCTCTGAAAGCAGCCAGGGGGAGAAGCGGGTGCACTGGAAAGAGGAAACAAGGAGGAAGAGAAGGAAGGGGAGGAAGTGGTGAGTGCTGGACAAGTAAGGGGGTGAACACAGGTGGGAAGGGACACCACTGGGGTATCAGAAATCCACAGAAGAGTTTGAAAAGAGTGACGAGTGAAGGCTGGAGTGCTGAGAGGAGACGTGAGACAGACTGCAGTGTGGCTGGGACCCGTGCTCTGGATAGTGTAAGGAAACAAAACTTCTCTTAGATAAAGTCCGTGCTCATCTTTTTTGAGTGATTAGAAGTTCCCCCGCCCTTTTTCTGTTATTTTTTATTTTTTTCCCCCTATTGAAACTCAGCAACTTTGCAGTAAGCTCAGAGAACCGACAGCAGGTTATCAAGCAAAACGTCAAATCAGGGGATATTATTTGGAATGATAGCGTTCAATACCTCCAGCAGGGATTCACAAACCTGCTCCAACACCGTGATAATACACAGTTTTCCCTTTAATTTGTCGCCTTCCTAAATTTTATTTCCTTGCTTTCTTCATATCACGTCTACCAGCTGACTGTTTACTCAGGGAGAGTCAGACCTGAATTACCTAATAAACTGGCACCAGTTTCGGTTCCTGTAGGCAGAGAGGCTGCGTTACACGACAGACTGAGACTCACTCGATGGCCATATGCAGCATCATACTGAGCAATTTTCTCCTGACAGCGTGTTAAATGATGCTCACAGCGTTGTGTGTTTGTGCAGAACAGGACTAACCCGACACAGTGTGCACATGTACTCGGTACGGTAATATGTAGATAAATGTGGGGGCGTGTGTGTGTGTAGGCAGCAGTGATACATGCGCCAACAATGAGCATGATTTGCTCAAAACACGGTGACGCATTTACACCGAGTGGGTGAAGTTTGTGGGATGCGGTTATTTTCTGTGTGTGAGAGATTTTTGAGTCTATCCACGAAAACAGATTTTTGCTCAACTTGTAAGATAAAAGATTTTCACACTTTCTGTTTAAAAAATACATTTATTTAGAGATTATATACTTAACATTTATATCCATCAAGTTTCATCCATCATTCAAGTCTAAAATCAAAAATTATATATACTACACTATACATGTATAGTGACGTAGCTTTCCTCTAACGGTAGTAAAGGTTTTACTAAAACAGCAGGAACTGAGTGAGGCTGTACTTGAAGTTTTTAATAGTGATGACTGAAATGGTATTATTAGTGCCAGTCTAGTTACCCCAGCTTATTTCTGCATTGTCAGTAGGCTACAACAACTAGGCAGTTAGCTGTTAAGAGCTTCCTGGCAAGTCAAGTCACTGAAATATCACCCAAGCGGGAATTACGCATTATCCAGCTTAGAGTCTCTGATGAGAAAAAGAGGAGGGGGGAAGGGAACAAATGAGCGGGAAAAGGCTAAAACAGGAGCTGAATATTCAACATAAAGGTACAGAGCGTGAATACATTCGTGTCTGGTGCCATTTCTGTTTTTAAATGGGCACTTTACACAGCTGGAGCCTCTTAAAGACGTCTAAACTCGGTGCAACAAACACATCCATCTCTGACTGACCTGCCACCTTTAAGACACGCTGACTGAAAACCCATTTAGTCCAAGGATACCAAGAAGCATCCAAAAGAGAAATTAACCATACATCCACATTTTCAGTTTCTTTGCAACAATGAGAGTTAAACCAGATGGCATGAACTTTGTGTTCGGGCCTTCTTATCTTTCCCTTGGCAAGAAAAGAAGGCAGACAGTGGTGGCAAGGATGTCTCCAGATACTTCTTATCAATGCCTGACCTCAGTGTCTTTGTTAAAAGAGAAACATTTTCTCTGAAGAATGTAAAGATACGCATCAGGGCCTGGACAGCACATCTGAGAATGTGACAGTCTCACACCTCTTATCAGAAAGGGCTGATAAAAATAAAGTAATGATTTCACAGCCTAAATTCTCATAGATTCATGTCATTTAAAAATAACTTTTGTGAAAATTATGCCTATTAATGGCTTCTCAGTTTTACAGACTTTGGGTATAAAATGTGAAATAATTTACACTACAAATTATTTAAACTTTGGGAAGCCAGAGTTGAGTTGTGTAGGGAAGACGAGCTCATACCTCGGGGAGCGCAATGCTGAGCCATTGACTTGCTCAGGGGTCTGTGTGAGATGGGAGTCACCCTCTCCCTCGGGCCCTTCTGTGCTGCTCTCCAGCAGCAACTCTGAAGTGTTACTTTCCCCAAAGTCCTCAAAGTGCTCCTCCTCTCCACCGATGACCGTCACCAGGGAGTGGTTATGGAGCTCTGAGTTCAAGGAAAACCTGAAACACACATCAGAAGAGTTGTTGAGTGTGCCTGCAGGCATAAACAACAACACAGTTAATGTCAAGTCTAAGTAAAAGAAAAAGAAAAGAAAATACGTGCCAGGTTAAGATATTGTCTGGGCATAAATAGCCACACTTCCATAAACTTCCACAAACCTTAATCTCTCAAGCTCAGAATCTTGGATCTAACCAGATCAAAACAAGCACAATTAATCTTTCCCGAGAAGAGCAACAGTCTGGACAAGTTCGATCGCTCGCCTTCAAAGGTAATCTGTTAATTCACATTAATCCCGAGGCCTGCTTTTGGCTGAAACAACATGTCTTGTACTGTGTTAATACAAAACCTCAAGGGCAACACCTGAGACATGTGACTGGAGCTGTTGTGGTGTTTAATGTGGGTCAAGCTTACTGAAAAACCTGAGACTTTCACCCACATGACTGCTCTGGCTGTTGTGTGCGGCAAAACATAATTCAGGTGGAGGGTTGGTCTTGAGGCCTTTATAGTAAATATAAGTTAGAAAACAAGATTTACTTTCATGTAACAGGAAAGGTTCAGAGATGGGCTTTCCTGACGTCCAGCAGGATGTTGGATGTCTTAAACGCGCACAAACACACACTCTTACAGGAAGAGGATGCCTAGGTCAGCAGAAGAGTGTGCTTTTTCAGCACATTATGACATGATTTGTTTTGCTTATTGTCTAATTCAAAGCCAACACTCTTAAGCACTCTAAAGAAGTAATATTTTAGTTTTAGAGTAAAAAAAACAACACACATCGGGCTGATCTGTTTAGATATTACCAAAGCCAATGTTAGCGTTACTCACCCTTTATTCAGGCTCTTGCTACTTGGCCCCATACTCAGGTCCCTCGCACAGAGAGACGGTGACGAGAGAGAACGCATTTTTAAACGCCCTCCGCTGCCCTGGCGTGAAAGCCTCGGAGCAACTGGAGTTAAAACCCCTGACAACCAGAGTGGAATCCTGAATTTTCACAGTTTACCTCAACCTAAAAACAAAAACCACCACACTCCAGTGTGAAGAAAACAAATCCTGCAGAGCTGCAAGTTGCCAGCGCTACATGACGGATGTTGCTACTGCAAAGACTTAAGGCCGTGTACTGGTAAGGGCTAACTGTGAGTGGCTTAATCAGATTTGAAGCTAAGCAATGACCAACAGACAGCCCTGCTGACTGTCCAAGGGCCAAATGTGTGTGGGGGACACAGGGGTAGGACAGAGAAGGGGGGAGGCGGCTAATCCTGTTAGATTCTTAATCCCCACTTCAGTGCATATACTCCAATCCTAAATTCTCTTTTGAATGCGGTCTGGAGCTAGGGTTAGCTCAGCTAACTACATGGCAAAACCTCAGCTGACATAGCATCCACTTAAGTTTCATTTCATCAGTAATGCTCACAGTAAGCCAAACATTGTATTTGACAAGGAAGCTGTATTAAAAAGCTTATATAGACAGTGTTAAGATTTCCTGATTCTTTTAATGTTGGATGTGTTGGCGTGTTGGATATTAATAAAATTTTAAATAGGACCTAATCGCCTTTCATAGGACAGATGATATCACTGGTATTACAGAAGGGAACGCCTTTTTTTCTGGCGATTAACATGTTTCCATTTTTTAGTAAGCAGGTGAGAGAATATAAACACTTTAAAATGTAACTTTCAGTCAGACTTAGAGGGGTGGGTGATGAGTAAATGGAGAGGCAGAATCAGCTCAGCGTTGCTAAAGAAAAAGAAACGAGGGGGAAACAACACAAAAAGAGCCAACTCAACACTTCCTGGAATTCAAGGTTCACACATGGAATGGGAAGTCCAAACACATCCATGTCAGGCAGTCCACTCTGATCCGTCACCAAGCCGGACAGACAGGTCACACAGTCAGCAGATGAAGCCACATAGCTGTGCACTTCCTCTCTCGTGTTTACCCTAAAAACTGTATCAACAAGAACACTTGCATGCCGAAATCATTCTCATCTGCCACAGCGACCGGCGCAGACCTGTTATTTATGTGGGCCGTCATTTGAAGTGTCCAACTGTTTGAGACTGATCTTACAGTGTTTCATTCAATTAAACACAGACTGCTGACGAAAATATTAATGTGAGAATCAGGCACCAACCCTCACCTTCCTGTAAGAGATCTGGAATGCAGTCTTCACTAATTTTGTCAACTGTGAGTGGGCTGCACAGGTGCTGAGGAGGGCTGCGATAACTCAACGCTTTCCAGAGCACAACCTCAAATTTAACAGCAAAAACAATTAAAAGAAAGTCTACAGACCAAAAAATTTAAACCACATTCACCATGAATGGATTAAAAAAAAATAACCAAAAAAACTATTCTTGAAAACACACAATGACCAATTTCAGCAAAGAGAAAACAACTCACAGACTGTTAATAGAAACAGCGTTACTAAATAACCAGGTCAGTAAAAAGACTCCTCACTCCGACCACCGCGGGTAAAGAATAGCAGAATAGCTTCTGTGTTCAAGGTTTCTCGTGCTTACACTGTGCAGATTCCAAGTTATCTCTGAATAAGCTTTCCGGTTAAGTCATACTGAAAACACCAACAGTGAATGTCCTCACTGATTATGAAGTTTTGCCCTAAATATTCTATACTGTGTATGATTTCACTATGAAAAAAAAAGAAGAAAAAAGTTAAAGAACATTATTGATGTGCTGCTGGTGAAATTTTGAGCAAATGCAGAAACTTAGAACAGCAATTTGGCCAAAACACAAAAAAGTCTTCATAACAGAGACAAAACCAACTAACTAATCTTTTTTTTCTCCTTTATGGATAAAAACATCTTTGAAATTAGCAGCACAAAATTTATGTGACAGCAGGTAAATCAGCCTACAGGTACATACAGGTGGCTCCATGAAGGACACCAAACACAGAGAGTTAATTTGGACGCATGGATGACCTCAGGGGACCTGAAGGCATTAAGTCAGTGGTAGCAGTCTATTGCCTCTCTTTAATCTGCTGCTGTCTGCTGACCCACATAAAACCCAAGTGATCCAGTGTCACACACCAAAGACCCATAAACCACATGACCTGTGCAAAAGGGCAGTGCAGGGCAGCTCCAGGGCTAACCCCTAGCTAGAGCCTGCAGCCATTACAAACATCAGTTCTGCATATCATGACAAGTAGAAAAAAGGGATGATGTATGACTCAAGATACTGAAGTTTACTATCCAACTTTCTCAGCCTTGAACCAACACACAAGTTATTTATATTTTTCCATAAAATAAAAGTATAGCGGCCAACACTGACATGAAATTTGTATACGAACCTGTTGCTGCCATCTTCAGGGTCATGTAGCGTGGCCTCGATGCCACTGTCCGTCTCCACATCCTCGTGCATCTCAGGAGGTACGAGGGCCCCTGTGTCCTCATCAGTGAAGGTCTCACACTCACTGTAAGTGCTCTCGGAGCCCAGGTATGCACTGTCTGTCACCTCATTTTGCTGCAGTCACAAAAACAGAATAAGGCTGCATTACAGTAAAGCACTCAGGCGCTAAACTTCCACATCCATCACAATTTTAATAATTTACTGAAGTACTAGCGAGGCATATTTATGGGTGGAATTTAATATGCGCAAATATTATTTTAGTTGGCCCAAAGAAAGTATTAACATGAAGCAAACACTGCCCCAGTGCACCAATACAAAGTACTCACAGTGCTCTGCACATTTTTTATGATTATGAATTTGAATGAGACTAACCACCATGGTGGTTTCCATTTTCAGGATCTTCAGAATATTCATAAAGGTGTTTAGTTGCTTTGGGGAAGATAAATAAGACAAAAGATTGTGTGTCAAATACAAACTACAGCTGTCAACAAGGCAGTCACTTCAAAGATGGGCTAATCTTGAATCTTCTGGTCTAGCCAGCAGGTACCGATGCCAATTAAAGCAGCGAGTGAATAAATCTCAGCGCGTAAACAGACTTCAGAGACAGTTTTCTGTGCTTCTGATGGCAGTTCCAAGCAAAACCTGCTGCATCAACACCTCTCAGCAACAGGTTCAAACAAAATGCTTTGCAAACAACAAATACCAACTGTTTAAAACCGATACATGCCAGAAAATAAACATCTGAAGTCATCAGCAACCACTCATCAGGTGTCAGAGCTGTAAAGCGATAATTAGGCAAAGGTGAATCATGCTGGAAAATTTAACATACCAGTCTACATGGAGTGTCAGAAGATGAGGGACCCTGAGGGGTATCCACCATGCCAAAAACCATTTTTTTCTGCCCAGGCTCACTCACAGGAAAGCTGGGCTGCCATAAGAGCCTGCTTATAACTCCTACTAATCCTTCCTCACCTTCACTCTCAGTGAGAGTGAAGAGAGCGTTGGGGAAGGGAAGAAAAAAAAAAAGTAATACTGTTGCACCTCGTTCAGCTTCACTGGGTGGTCAGAGGGGTGGAGACAGTGACAAAGTCCAAAGAGCAACAGAAGTCAGCTGTAATGCTCAATCAGCTGTAAACAGCTCTGAGTGAAAATGCCACACAATCAGCTAACAGTTAAGATTAACAATATAATCTTTCACGGCTCGCCCCTCAGAACTTCACTTACTGCCACAGTTTTAAAGTTTAAATGATCACGCCATGTACTGCGTGTCTAAGACTGTACAGCGAATGAGGTCTCCACATTACAACCACCTACGTTAAACAGTCTGTGTGCAAACACTGAGGGGGCAGTGTTTAACAAAGTTTCAGCTCAACAACACCTGTCATTGTCACTGCGAAGCAAAGCCGAGGTGGAAATGTGAACATCAGCAAGGGCAGAAATTATTTAATAAAGGAAAAATGTGGTGGACTGGGTGTTGCATTTCTCTCTCTTGCCAGGCTCGAGCTGAACAGCCTCACCTTGCCTGGTTTGAAAGCAAACAGGGACAGAACAGCACGGCCATTGACAGAGAGCAAGAGGAACTTTTTCCTGCCAGAAACTCAAGGAAAAAAAAACAAGGCCATGGACACAGGTGTGGTGTCTCCTTCAAACATTCACAGAATAAACCCCCAGACCCTGCTCATAGGTTGCAATAAGTCACAGCCAAAGCGGCTGGGATATTTTAAGTAGAAAAAAAACATTAAAGTACTTTTCATCCTTGATGCAATTATCTGTAAAGCTTGATTTATACTTCTGTGGGAAATCTTTGTCATAACTAACATTGCAACCAGAAATTCTTTTAATCCCTACACTGCAACTGTCTACTCGAGTTGTTGTGGTATGACTTGACCCGACGCGTTGCTCCATTTCTCAGGATGTGCTCATCAGGTTCAGAGAAGACGTGGGGTTAAAATGGGTTCTGGTTATCACAAAAGTCACAATATAGACCTGATGCAGAACAAGTATGTCATCTACCCAGTTTATGTGCACTCATTTCCGTAAAGAATATAACAAGATGCTCTCTCAACTACAACTAAAATCTTTCCAACAAGTGTAAATCCATCTAGACTCACAGATGGCCAGACAATAAAACACTACTCCCACCACCAATATCTCTTATCTCTCCCCACCCTCTCTCTGCAAACACGTAGAGCCCTCTCACTTCCTTCTCTTTGACTGGCTCGCATTTCTTGTCGTCTTTAGAAGTCTCACAGCTACAAAAAACAAGAACCAAATTTGAAAACAAACCTTAAACAACTCAGGTGAAAACCAAGCTTTTGAGCAGCTTCATTATTCTTTCAGCTCATCAGAATCAAACTATTTTTAATTTAACTACTTTGGACCCATGCAATTTAAAGCCCTTACTGTACAGAGCAACTTGTCAATCCCGTGGATTTCTTTAATGCATTTAAATTTAGTTTGTAACAAGGCCATGACTGTAATTTTAAGCCTCAGCTGTCAATCGAGTGAAGCTGTATAACAGTTATTGTGCTCAGATTAAACGTATTAGCCAAAACAAAATCGTAGTATTTTGGAAGAATGGTTATTTATTTATTAAAATCACTCTCTCACATACGTGACTGCACTTCTACACAACATCAAGAGAGGGCGCCAATACCATGCATTGTGAAGCCACTAAAACAACAGTCATCCTCCAGCACAGCTGGAGGCACACATAGTAGCAGAAACCTTTCAATTCTGCAGAGGCTAGCAAAAATGATTGTTATATATACACACAAGTTTCATACACAAGAGAAGACAGGAATTCTAGATATGCTGACCACATAGTAAGAAAAAAAGAGTTTCCAGAGACATGAAAACAAACTCACATTCCAGCTAATTCAATATTTGTCAAAGAATACTCAAAAGCTTCGCCTGCCAGACGCTATTTAGTGTCAGCCAAACCAGGGTGTTCAGCCCGTGGAGCATTCACAGAGCGATAATGATAGCTCTGCAAGCCACTCGGTGAATTACAGTGGGAAGAGAGAGAGTGCACAGGGAGTTCAGCCTGCAAGCTTCACACTGTGCTGCTGCATGCACCACCAGGAACTGACGGCCCAACAGCTGGACCGCATGCACAAGTTGAGAGCAGCTAAGCGTCCCTGTATGGCTCCTCACCTCATCGTACTCCTCTTGACAGCCGACAGCTCCATCCCCTGGACTGTAGTTTACGCCGTAGAGCTGTGGCTCTGGGCCTGCAGATGTGACAGGAGGAAGACAGGTTTAATGTGTACAGAACAAACACGAGGCTCAACAAACACGAGACTGGTCTGTAAAGTACAATGTCCATGAGCAAACAGAGAGCCAGAATTATGTCTCTGCAGGTGTATGAAACAACTGAAGAAAAATATAATAATATAAAAAAAAAAATGACAGAGTACTGAATACCTGCAAGTGTGGAGGTGAATAATGACCAGTGGATTCAGGGGTTTATGTAATATATGTTGTGCACAATTTGGGATTAAAATTCAAGAGCCTGTCAGCATTTGTTTTGATTTTCCTTGCAAGCACAACATGGTACCAAAACTGCATTTATGCATTTGTCTTTATTAAAATGTCAGTCTTCAGTTTAGATTAACATTTATTTTATTTTTTTTAAAATGAAAACTGGGTATTTTTCCCTACAGTGCTAAAAAGAACGAACCTTTATTTAATCAAATCATTAGCCTCGATTTGCAAATTGTTACGTTTATTTTTAAATGTTGACTTTTAGAGGGGGAAGAAAAGCAGATGTGTTGACTTAAGCATTTTAATCAGCACATTTCAGAGTCTACACCAGAGCTGCCCTACTTTTATTTTTACAATCAGCAATCTAAGTGTAATGTGACAGCAAACATTATGTAACTTTTACAGACATTTGAGGGGGTACAGAATGTCAAGCAACTGGCACAATAAAACTGTAAAAAGGGCAAGAAGCAACCATATCCACTTTACATTTGTCAATAAAAGCCTCCACTGAAAGCACCAACAGTGCAACCTGAGACAGACCAACAACAGTACCATCAGCCATTGCGGCTCCTGTATCTAGTAAACAGAGGAGTGAATAGTGCCCTGCTGGGAGAACAGAACACAAACAGTGTCCTGTCAGTAGACCCAAGGGTTTTTATGCAACCGCTCGCTCTTGGAGACTCGTACACATTGCAGACTATTGAAGCGAAAGGGGTCCACAAAGAAGGGGGCTGAGAAGTTGGCTGCCCACCTGCAGTTTCTTGGCATCATATAAAAATATCAGAGCACAAATATTTCTAGGCAATGTTTTGTTGTTCCAGACATGCCACGGCCACTACGGGGTACAAGGCATTTCCATAGCTTGCAGGCTTCCCTTTATTAAAAAGGAAATATTTTCAGTCAGGAGTGATGCAAAAATTATGTGGGAAAAAAAAGAAGAAAGAAAGTGGAGCTCAGCGAAGCTTATGATGAACATATACTCCAGGCTGGGACCCCAGGGAGCAGATTTTGGCCTCCGTTTACAACAAGAGGAGGTCACTGCTGGGGTAATGAATACGATGGACGAAGTGGCTCTAAATAGGAAAAGTTCAGCTGAAAAGTGACGAGCACACTGGGATTTTGTTAGCAGTGTGTGAGCAACTTGGGAAGTTAGATCTTCACACACCAATGAGAAACTTTCTTCCAGCAGGAAAAAAACTGATTCATTAACCACAGAGCTAGATGTACCCAAAATAATCAAGAGGCAAGACAGGACAGTGAGTAAGGGAAACACAGGACAATGCCAGAGGCCACTTTCAACAATATCATCCTTGTTTGTTGAACGCGGTATGTGCACTAATCAAACAAAACACCAAAACAAACCAGAACTGCTCAAATGACAGGAGCACAAATGGTGCCTACAAAAGCAGCTACTTGAGACTGCTTGAGCAGTGAAATAAGAG
>VUQR01035760.1:82452-92811 GCA_015108515.1 Hemichromis elongatus
CCCCCGCTCCCCCCCCCCCCCCCCCCTTTGTTTTTTGTTATTCAGTCCATGCTGTGGATGTGAGGGCATCCTGGTCTTTAATGGCCCTTTCAGACTCTGTCCAGAGCAGACAGGTGATATCTCATCCTTAATGCTGTCTAATGCATTTAAATGAGAAGCTGTCTTGAAAATCCCATAAAAAGCACAAGCTGGAGGCTGGTAATGGACTCTAACTGAAACACAACTGCAGCCAACAGTTGTATATAAAAGAGCTGCAGTGTTTGAGATTTGTTTCTGCTTTGGCAGATTTATTTCATTTTTTCCATAGAAGTAGGAGACGCGCATTATTGACCTGAGTGGTGTGAAAACAAAACACCCCAGAGATGATGTGATCTTAAAATGGGTTCCATGCTCTCAGCTGAAATTCTTCACTGTTTATGACTGAAAAAGCAGCGTGAAGTCACACAAAATAATCCAAACAAACCCTGCAGAACTTCTCCAGCTTCCAGAGACAGCTACAGTAGGCTAGAACGGGCAAACAACCAGCTCCAACTAAACCCATCTCCGCCCATTGACACCCACGTGCACGTGACTAATACGCCGTCTTTAACAAAGTTTTGCTCGATTTAGATCTCTTTATCAAAAGAAGCTGCTTAAGCAGGCATGGCTTGCCTGTGCAGTGGCTGTCACAGTAAAACATGGCTGCCCAGAGGACACAAAGAATGCAAATGGATTGTCAATTAGGATGCATCGAAGACATGAAGCTTTTTACACTTCCCTTGCTCAGATGTCTGGCCCCTGCTGGGTATAAAAAATACACAAACAAAACAATTACATGCAGATTACATCCTAGAACATCTAATGACACCCAATTAGTGTACATATTGTGACACACATGCTTGTGTTTTCTCTGTCGGCTTCTTTTCCTTCTTCATCCTGTGTGAATAACGTTGTGTAGACTCTGTTTTCAAGGCTTTTTTCAGCTTGCGTTAATATTGCATTATTCTTGCAAGTGGTCAGTCAGTTCTTGAATTGTGTCTCTTCTTGTCTTCAGCTTCAGATTTAAACAAATACTCTGTCACTGATGTATTTAGAGAGAGCTAAAGCAGTGTTAGTGAATGCAGCCTGAGCAATCACCATTAGTGACTGTGCTTAGTGGCTATTGTGTTTCTGCAAGATAACAAAGCACCATATACTGTTAGTTTGTTTTTTTCAGGGTTGGGAGAGAAAAGAAACGTAATGTCCTCCTTAACGGAGCTGTTACATAATTTAGCGACACCCCCGTTTAAACCCCATTTTACTGAGCTCATGTTAAAGTCACATTCCCCCATCTATGTGACATCACAGGGACACAGGCTGTGTGGTTCTCTCACTGGATTTCCACACCACCTCTCTCTCTCATTCTCATCACTTTATGTTACTGATTTGTGAGGCTGTAAGAGAGTGAAGGTAGCTTACAGTTACCCTCAGCACCCTCGCTGACAGACATCACAGCGAGGGTGATGTTGATTTTTGATTGGCATTTATAATCAGATGTTTACAAGTTCTTATGCCCCAGGCCTTAATCGTAAACTACAATAATGATAGCTGCTATTTTTAAGATTGTTTTTTTTTTTCCCATATTTTTGGCCTTCTTATGTCACAGATAGGCTTTGGGTGTGAACTTTCAACAACCCGTCCTTTGAAGTCCTCACGGCTAACCACTGGTCTCAGTCCTTGTTAGGGAAGGTTTAACCTTGGGTTATCCCAAACAGGGTCTTTGGTCTTTCCAGCAGGAGGCAGCTTTTGTTCCAGGCTGTGTGACATACAGCAAAGGGAGGGAGGGATGATAGGGGAATGAGGGCAGAAGCGAGGCAAGCCAGGAGCAGGTTACAGCACGCACGGTCCCAGCAGGGGTTCGTCCATATGGGCAGCTGTGCAGGGCTGAGAGCAGGTGATTTGTCAAAGTGAGCGTCTGTGGTCTGTGGATACTGGTTCACCTATCACAGCACAGCAGGACGGAGTCACTAAACCCACCGACTCACTGGGCCTGAAGTTTTGTTTTGCTTACAAAGGAGATTAAGCTTCTTCTTTTTTTTTTTAAAGTCTGGGTAAAGAACAGAGTGTCCTCTCTGCAAGTGGCTGTCAGGTGGAAGCTATTTAGTTTAGATTGAATGATCAGTGTTTTTATTCTGCCCACCTATAGCGAGACAAGAAGGAAGGAAATGCAGACAGACAGACCAAACAGATACTGTACATGTTGTTCGCTGCGTGCAGTTGCTTTTTTTCCCAGACAGACAGCAGGAGAAACCGCATTAGTCACGTCGCTTTTCACTTGCTGGTTTCACTTTGACCCAGAGGCGAGGCACGTTGGGCATTTTGACAGTAAATTGGACACAAGAGATCAGTCCTCACCCATAATGACTCTTCTGCCGAGAGCCAAGCAACTAGTCCATTAGTAACACAGAGAGGTAAAGCTGCGAGGCAGGGTCTGCAATCTATTTATTTCTTTCATTAGCCCCCTGTTTATATTTTCAGCAATAGACAAAAGAGATGAAGAGGAGGAGGGAGGACGCAGGGATTGACTTAAAAGCACAAACTCTGTGTGTGTCCGCTTTCCATAATATATACGCTTTGTGCATATTAACTTATTAACAGATTTTCATCTTAACAAATATTATTATTATTATATATTATCTACGATAATGTTTATTTATATCTATTTATATCTGAATCTTACCTCTATGAAGTCTTTATGTCCTGAAGGTAAGCCACAGTTCATTGTAGCTGTGCCGTTCACAGACATCACATCGGGAGATCCAGTAGCTCACTGAATACACATTCTCCGTAATGAGCCCCATGTTAATGTGACAGATAGGATTTGTCTGCTTCCGAGCTCGGATTTCTTATGGTGATGAATTGTTGACATTATTACAGTTTATCTTTGGAGGACAAATGGCTCCGTTAAGAGTCTCCAGCCATCTCTGCGAAGCTGCACTTGAAGAAGAAAGTGCTGAAATGCTCACATCAACGCTACCAAAACCCTTCCCCGTTGACCTGCTTGCGTACCCTGTTTGCACAGTGACACTAAAGAGGCTCTTTAGGGCAGAGGATGGAGTTTAGTTTTGCAGGGATTTAGCCTCAAAGTGTGACTTCAGCCTAATATAAAAATGTATCGCTCCATCTGGGTAGAGATGTCTACTGGCAGTGCTTAAAGTGCCATAAAAATATATTTGAAAAGCTCTCCAGCAGTGTCTGTCAATGTCCGGAGCTGCAACTTGGATACTCCAAGAAAAGAAATATTGCCTGCATCTACCTGTGACACCTTAGCTGAGCTGTAATGTTAGCTGGCTGCACTTCCTTTGGGATAATCTGCTGATGGTACTATATGAGAGCTAAAAGCTCAAATCAAAGGATCACCCCAGTAGGATCTATTCTCTGTGCACCATTATTGCTTGAACAATACTCCACCCAGGAGATACTTCAGTGTAATCTGATGTGGTGGACCCACAGATGGACTAACAGTGCCAACCCTGACTTTTATGGCTACACCCTCTGAGCACTTGACAGTGGAAGAAAAGACTAGGAGCATCATCTATGTTTGTCTCCAGCTAGAACAAAAGGTGAAACACGAAGGTGTCAGTCCATCGCTGTGGTTATAATGAAGTAAAACGGTAAGAAGGAGAAACAGCTTCTTACAGTGCAACATCTCCCAAACAGAATAAGAATAAATCTTTATATGTGGGTAAATTAGCAGCTGGAAAACAGATTGTTTCTTTGCTTATACATTTAAAAAAATAAATAAATAAATTCTGTGTTTTTGCAGTTGTTTTTATGCCTTCTCACAACAACAGAAACACAAATATGAGAACAAGCAGCCAATCCAGGGAGCTGTTTTATTTTTAAAAAGCTTCACGATGATTAAATATGAATAAGACTGGCTCCAAAAATCCCCAGATATGCAAATTCGTCTCGAGCCCAATCTTCATCTGTATGTGGAGCATGTGCGCGTTACCTTGTCTGAGAGGACAAGGAGGAGGGAGCAGAGGGCGGCGGGGCAGATCAGTGGGGCATGTGGCGGTGGTCGGGCACGAACGCTGAGTCGTGCTGAGGCTGACAGCTGCTCCCTCTCAGAGGTAGGAACACAAAGAGCCTTTAATAGAGTGTCACTGTGGGACTGATACACCTGGCTCCCCTCCCAGACACTTGCGTGCAAACACTCACACGGAAAAAAAAACCTCACACCCTCATCCCCACACCTCACCTTCACCTCCGGCTTCACTGCACTGCCCTTTTCCTGTCGTTCAAACTTACAACATCGCTGCAGAGTGCAGTTTGCATCTTCCAACCATTCACCGTCACATTTTTAGGTCTCTTAATCCATTACTGCAAAGGGAAATGCAGGATGGGGGAAGATGTCTTTGTGGGAGCTACTGAGTAATGCGATTATGGATCCATGCTGAAATGCTCCACATTCGGCCCGTGGAGCTGACTGGAAGGTGCCGGTAACCAAGCTTTGATGGAGGGCTGTGGCAGCCACGTGGGGTGGGCGGTCAGAGGAAATGTTCTGTTTTGTGTATCACCAAACCCAGACCACACAATGATCTGGCCAGTGATCGCCTCGTGCGTCGACGCGCTGAAGGCTACATGCGGCGAGGACGCTCAGCACAAGATGGCTACAATATTCATAGCTTCTTATATAACCATCTCCACGGTTATGATAAAATCAAGAAACAAGTGTTATCTGCACAGTACTGCACAGTACTGTGGGGTACACAGGGCACTCGTTCTATTTGCAATCTTGGTTTTTTTTCTACTTCTTCTTTTGAGAAAAGGTGTTGAGCCAAGAACACAAGGCTGCAAATGGCTGCATCTTATTTTAGGCTTCACTGTCTAATAGCTATATTTATCACATTCTACCCACAAGAGCTGCACCAAGCAAATGCCTTGAAAATATACCCCATGCTATATTTTCATCAGCTGAACATCTAGTACTGTGCAATAAGTCAGATTTTTTTTGGTTTCCCTCCAAAAGTGTACGCAAATGTTGATGGAGACACAGAGATGAGAGATTTATTCTGAGCCTGGTTTTAAAACAGCGGCGCTGAGAAACCAGGCTCCAGGGGGGAAAAGAACAAAGAGCAAGGCAGCTGGCTTTGAATGACGGATGAAAAAGGCCATCAGCAAAAATTGTTTGTGCTGATTTGGTTCCTACTAGTGTTTGTGCATGTGTGTGTGAGTGCGTGCTCACTGTGCATGATTGGATGATTAAATTTGACTGTGTGTGTCAGGAGGAGGGGGCTGAACAGAGACGGAGACAATGGATGGGATCATTAGGGTGTTCTGCTTCATTTCACCAAAAGCTCAATTTTGTGTACTTTATTTGATAGCTTCGGCTTTCCTTCACTTTCCTTTGATTCGCTCAAACATTGTAACCAAGACGTGCGCATCCACTCATCCCTGATATTTAATTTGTTACCAGCGATGTGTGTCTGAACACTCAATTAAACCGCCTATATATTTTTTTAACTCTCGCAGGATCGCTTTGACCTATTTCAAACTTAGTGCTTTTGAAAAGCGGCCAAAACTTCACCATCGCAGTCATTTATTCCTCACTTTGAGCAGTTTGACAGAAATGCTCAGGGCGACTGTGGTGCAAAAGTAAAATGTGTTGTCCGGGCGAAGCTAATTACTTATACGGACTACGATCAGTTCAGAGCCGTCTCAGATAGACATGCATGTCTTACAGCATGTTTACACCTTAAAGCTGTCAGCCCTCTTGATATGTTTCGTTTTCTTAGTCCTTCTACCTGTTGTTATTGATTTTCCCATTGCTGTCTGCCAGTAAGTGCTGTCTGAGTACAGCCACATTTGATAGATGGACAGAGTGATCCAGAGGGACAGCGGGAAGTACGATACATTTACTGAACGTTTTCCCCCTTCCCTGCATTGATTGTATGGAAATTAAGGTCCATTAAGACCTTCCTGATTTAACCTTTTCTTGGGATGGGCTGTCTAGATAGAGAATGCATGGATGTGACACTCAAGAAGCATAAACACGTTCACTATAGTGCATGTATAAAGTGCTAAGCATCTTCTTAGTAATCTGACTCTAATCAGATTTCTCTTCTCCCATCAGTCTGCCTCACAGCGTCAAGGCGAGCCTGTCTCTTTCTCCGTCTGGGCCAGGGCGGGTGGGCAGCGGCGGAGGCTCCCCTACTTCAAAAATGGGCTACTGCGGAGGGGTCCCCGTGGAGGACATGCAGGCCCTGGCCATCACCTCTCTATCAGCCACAGACGTAGCCAAACAGTACGAGCACATCCGCGAGCTGGGGAAGGGCACCTATGGGAAGGTGGACCTGGTGGTGCACAGGACGCAGGGTGAGTTGGTGCAAAAGCTCTTTCAGCCGCCATCCCCATCTCATTTGTATGCCTCAACTGTCAACCAAACCAATCACGCGTAAAAATTGAAATTTAGGATAGCAGATTGTTATAATCTCAGCATCCACGGCGTGCCAGCGTGCCTCACAGTTGAGCATAACCACTTAAGGCTGATCAGCGCGCCGCAAAGTCTCGAGGCACTTTGCTGGGAATTAATTTCAGCAGAGTTAGATGGTTTGTCGAAGATTTCTCAGGTTTAGGTTTTAATCTTTTGTTGTAAGAAACCTAAGATTAGAGACTTGGCTCAGTATAAGTGCAGTATAAGGGAGTGTTTAAAGCGTCGTGGAGCAGAATGACAATGTGTCGGAGATTTATCGAGCTGTGCGAGCATTAAAGAGATTCTCCAGCTGTGATTGCGAACAGCTGGTTATGTGTGTGACGGAGGTGAGTTTCATTCAACGTGCGCGTTTGTGTGAATGATGAATGAACACAGCAGCTGTCACAAAGAAAGGGTTGAGTAGTCAGAAATCTCTCTAGCCCCCGAGAGTATCAGGAAACAGTTCCAAATTCACATTAAGTGCTTTTCGGCTAACACATGGATGGTGTTGGACGGCAAAATATTGGCAGTACTTATGTGAGACAGGTTTAGTACACCATAGCTTAACTGTGTTTGTGTCCTCTCTGTGTTAATGTGTGATTTTTGTTTTTTATTAATATTTTTAGGCACCAAAATGGCGCTGAAGTTTGTTACCAAGAACAAGACAAAGCTGAAAAGTTTCCTGCGGGAATACAGCCTAACAGGCTCACTTAGCTGCAGTCCTTTTATCATCAAAGTCCTGGACGTGCTTTTTGAAACGGAGGACAGCTACGTGTTTGGACAAGAGTATGCCCCCGCCGGAGACCTTTTCGACATCATACCCCCACAGGTAACGACATCATTCATCCTTCCACCAATCACCGGCCTCACAGTCAGCCTGAGCTGCTCCAATCAGTCACAATGTTCAGACAAGGCGGTTTTAACAAGCTCTCCTGGGATTGGAGCCTCGTCTTTGTCCCGGTTTCCTCTCTGTGCAAAGTGTTTCACTTTCCTTTAGAGCTATTCCGGAAGATGTGCAGGGAATGCTTGACTTCAAGGTTCTTCTAAAGACTTGTTAAAAATGGCTGGACTGGAACTTAGAACTGAGGTTCTGCGTGTTTCAATTTTTCTTTATATATCATTAATGTTTTAGTAGTACTGTATTCTTACCATAAGGCGCTTTTCTCTGTGTCATCTCCTACATATAATGTACCCGTCAAATCATATTAATCATTTCTTTTCTGTCTGTGTCTCTTAGGTGGGTCTTCCAGAAGAAATGGTCAAACGCTGCATGCAGCAACTGGGCTTGGCCCTGGACTTTATGCACAGTAAAAACCTGGTGCACCGTGACGTCAAGCCCGAGAATGTGCTCCTGTTTGACCGCGAGTGCCGCCGCATCAAGCTGGCTGACTTTGGAATGACCAGACGCGTGGGCTGCCGTGTGAAACGGGTGAGCGGCACTATCCCCTACACTGCTCCGGAGGTTTGCCGCGCTAACCGGTCAGAGGGTTTTCTGGTGACCACCAGCCTGGATGTGTGGGCGTTTGGCGTGCTGGTGTTTTGTATGCTGACGGGCAACTTCCCCTGGGAGGCAGCTATGCCCGCCGACGCCTTCTACGAGGAGTTTCGACGCTGGCAGAAAGCGGGGTGTCCCGTGGGAACTTACCCGTCTCAGTGGCGCCGCTTCACCGACGATGCTCTGCGCATGTTTCAGAGGCTGCTCGCTGCTGAACCGGAAAAACGCTGTGGCGTCAAGGACGTCTTCTGCTTTGTCAAGTACGAGCTGGTTAGCGAGCTCAGGCGCCGAGCGTCTTGTCGAGCCAAAAGAGGCGAGAGGTCAAGCTCTGGAGTGTGCACTGGCAGTTGCACCTCTTCGACGTCCACTTCTTCGCGTTCCTCCCACAGACACCCTGAGCCTTCAACGCCTCCGGGAACATCCTGCCTGCGCCCGGCTCCCCTCAAACGGAGCGTCCTCTCCGACCCGTTGTCTCCCAGAGAGGAGTCTGGACAGCACCAGTCTTCAGGAAGGGACAAGAACAAAAGCCAGATGGTGATGGCGACGGCCATAGAAATCTGTGTGTGATCACACTAACGCTAGCACTGGAGACTAGAGGGCTTTTCACTGTAATAACAAGCTGTGAAGAGGTGTTAATAACTAGCACAGAGAGCCCAGTGAAAAAGGAGAATTTAGACATGAAAGAGAAGCTCAGGATCCAATCCCAAGCAGTGGAAATGGACATCATCAGTCAGTGATGCACACTGGGACAGCTTATCACTGACATTCAATACTATTCAGCTTTTGATTTGTGACCAAAGACTGCTTCCCTAGCCGAGAAGCCATGCTGGCAGTGTTTAAGAGTCTGTTGTCACTCCTCAAGGCAGCTCATTATTGCCACCCTAACATTTGTGTTCTCCTGCCCATACACTGTGGTGGTGCTTATGATATTATATTTAGATTTACCCCATGTCTCTTTACTTTAGTCTTCAATTATGTCAAGGAGATCCCCCAAATTCTTCTAAACAGGCGACCTTCTTAAGACGGATGCTTGTTTTCAGAAGGTAATCTACGCAATTGCATTCAACTGCCATTTCTCGGACTTCCTGCAAACTTCCAGTACATAAAACTCATAGATGTTTTCAAGATAAGGTTTTACAAAGAGAAAAATGAAAAAAAAAATTATGTAGCAGTCTGTATGAAGCATCTTTTCATGTAGGTGTCTAGACTGAGAGGCAGACTCTCAGTGAAAAGGCATCAGCTCAGGACACTTCAGTGGGTCACTTCCTGTTTTATTATTAACAAGAATCCTTTGAGTGGCTGGAAGACACATCTGCCACATCTTGAACTGCTCTCAGTGAGATTCATTTCCAATTAAACGCAACTGAATGCAGGGATTGTGTATTTTCTGAGTGAAAATAATGGCGAACACAGGAGGAGAGGAGAAGAAAAAGTCTTTTTATTGTTTCTTTTCTACAAGCCGTGTGCGTTTTTGGACGTGTATGTGTGTTTCAGATGAAAACAGCAACAGGAAAAAAAAAGCACAAGATTTTTTTTGTAAATGAACTCTTGGAGAAAAAGTCGATATTGTACATAATTTGATAGGAGCGCATCGTAATATCAGGTAGTTCAATGATGTAGCTGTACTAATTTTTTACAACCGGAAAGGGTTTTACGGTTACTGTCGGGGTCAATGCATCATATGTAGCACCAAAACATGACAAAGTGTAGAGTCTATCATTAAAAAAATAGATGTACTATGTAGAAATATCATTTTCTATATCATCGTAGCAGCTGCTGGTCCCCTTTTTTTTGGTTTTCTTTTATTGTTTGGGGTTTTAATTTGACTGGGTCTTCACCCTGGCCAGACACACAAATTAATTTAATAGATATCATTCATTCCTGCCATGTCCTATCAACCCAGCCTAATCACAAGCAACACACATTCCCTGCGTAAAAAAATCATTATGCTTCCTGTTTGTCAATTACAGCAGCAGGCTGTCTTAATTTGATCAGTTAAGGCTAACGAGGGCCCCTGTGCAGGTCGACACCTTGCAATTGTTACTTGGTATATGTTGCTGCAGCCCCTCTGCTCACTGTCTGAAAGGCTGACCTAAGTCTCAGACATTAACAATGAGCAAGTTGTTGATTATTCCCGACCAGAGTCCTGGCTTCAGCTTCCTTTGAGTTACCGCTTATAAGGAATGCATCTAACAAGAGCAGTGTGTTCTACGCTTCACTGTACGCTAATTACCTTTTTAATCTTTGCTTGAACTGCTTCACTCTTATGGCAGTCAGGTGTGTGTGTGTCCACCTCGGTTTTGTGCGAATGTGTTCTCGTCTCATGTAACGACTCCTCCCGTGACAGCTCATCACCTCTGTCTCTGTACGGTCGGTACCAGCGCTCCTCAGGTTTAACAGCATCTGTCTGCTTCTTGAAGACTACTTG
>VUQR01035760.1:94373-104913 GCA_015108515.1 Hemichromis elongatus
TGACTTCACCCCAAATCTAAAATTTAACACGCATATTATATAGAAAGTGTGCACCATTAATTCAATTCATTCATTCATTTAAACCACACTTCGTATGTGTGCATGAGCTATAGCACAGCCAATCAAATGAACCAGATTTAAAAAGAAAATGTGTATATTTTCTAAGTTCACTTGTTTTGTCATGTGTTGAGATGAACGCAGATTTAAAAAACACATGGTCTAATATTAACATTTAGCATATAATTGCAACATTCTTTTTTTCATTTTTTTAAGACTCGAAACGACTTGAAATTCAAAGTTAATGACTTGTGACTTACTTGGGCTTTTACACCAGTGACTTGAGACTCGACTCGGACTTGCCTGACATTACTTGAGACTTGACTCGTGACTTGAGGATAAAGACTTGAGACTTACTTGAGACTTGCAAAACAATGACTTGGTCACACCTCTGGTAATAGATGGCCAAAATAGCTAACTGAGTAACTGAGCATATAGCAAGCTAAAGTTGTCTAGTTTCAGTTATTTCAGATGAACACCTTAAACAAAGGGGATTGATTTTAAAAGCTATTGATTTGAAGTGTTTTTCAGAGGCCTATAAGGTCACTTCATATGAAAAAGGGTTGGGAACCACTGATTTAACTTATTGTACTGAATGACACATTTTCCTCCAGCAGGTTAGTTGAGCAAAATAATCAAAGCTGATGATGGTCCCTATCAATTTTCCTGTCTCTTTCCATCTTTACTTATGATTCTGCAGAGTTGACCATATCAAGGCCTCTCAAAAGGACGTACTGTATACTGAGATGTTGACTGCCTCAAAGGATTAATCAAAGGGTAATCCTAAATCCTAGAGTAGATGGTAGTGAAATGTGAATTAGCTCTGCCTTAGAACCTGCTGTTTACTCTATGTAGGATCTGCATAACAGAAAAAGACAGGGATTAGACTGACCTTCAGTGTGCATTAGGAAATGTGAAGCAGTAGTATAACTTAATACAGCTTAACACAGAGTAAGGTGTATTGCAAAATGCAACATGGCATTACAGTGAGTAAACTGAAGTGAATTTCAGACGTGAGCAGCTGCTGCTTTGTTTTAAATCAGAGCCATTAGCATCATCAAACTGCTATCTATTGTTCTAATGTGTACTGTTGTTTCTCATGGACTGTTATGACAAGAATTGTCAAGTTTAATGATGAGGTGTCAAAATCTGTCAAGTTTTATTTTAGCTCTAGAGAGAGTAGCCTTCGTCTTAGCCTGTTTTTTTTTTGTTTTTTTAATCGTAGAAGCTCATGTAAATACTGTATGTATTGTGTCTTTAACAAAGTTTAAAAAATAATATACAAAATGTTAATATATGTTGAAATAAATTTATGCACCACATGCAATTGCTGCTGGGTATTTCTGAGGGTAATTTAAAATACTGCGGGATTTTTTTTTTCTGTCATTGCAGGCAAAGCTTATTCACCGCAGCTTTGTGTAGTCCCGAGACCATTAGATGAAGGTCAGCTAGAATCATGTGATTTCCCAAGGCTCTTGCTTTCGTCTGGTTCGCCAGTGAGCCCCCCCGACTACTTTAATATGCTGACTCCATTCTGAATAAGCCCAATTAACACATCTGTGGATAGGAGTTATCTACAGCCCTCAAAGAGCAAGTGAGTTCAAGGACGGTTAGAATATGAAGATGAGAACTGTTATCAGCCCACCAGCCGTCCGTGCTGCATCTCAGCTGTTGTGTCAGAGTGGAAGAGTTGGCTCAAGTTGTTATCAGGCTGACTTTAGACAGTGGGGCAGCAAGGGGTGGCATATCTGCCACAGAGCAAAGCTAATCAGTTCAGACACTGCAAGAAAAAGGAAAGGTCAGCCTTGGCACACTGGGCCTGTGTAGTAGGGGGAAGGTTGTCCTTTGTGATGGCCTATTATCCACCTGTAAAAGGCTACAGCAGAGTTAGTGGTGGTGTGGTAATTGTGTTACCTGCAACAGTCAAACTCACTCAAAGTTGAAGAATGTAATGCACAAGACAGGACATTATCCCTCACACTGACTTGCCGGGCTTTCTGAGGACATGCACTTTTTCATTATTAGCTGTCTCCACAACGATCTGAGATCTAAATACCAATAGCATTTTTTTCTTTCCAGATTATTCCTTAACTGCCGCTTTTTAAAGACCGCCAGCTAAACCAAATTGAATCCCAGGACTGGAGATGGCTGGATGTTAAGCCTTCAGTAGGTGGTTCACAAAGGAAAGTGATCTTCCCTGGATGCAGCTGTCTCTGTGAGATCAAGTGTTAAATCCTCTTTGGTTATGCTTCCTCAGCAAGAGCTAATGTCAGCGTGAGGGGCCTGTGCAGCTGACTGACAAGGAGGCCATTCACAGATTTGTGTCAGAATACTGGATCTTAACCACTAACTACCAGGTTTCACCTCCTCTATACACAGCTCAAGCAGACGTGGCAAGATTTCAAAGTGTCGGCAGCTTTATGTTATCACAGCGTGAAATGGTGGCAGAAAAAAGAGGCTGGCAGAGCCTTGCAGTTTCATTGAATCAAAGTGCTGGACAGGTACACTTGCAGTATGCATACCAGGTTCAGTTGAATGGCGTAACATAAAAAAATAAAAAAATAGAAAACACAGCACAAGTTAATCCTTAAAGTTGCTTGTGGGTGGATTCAGCTAGACTGTCGACCTGTCCAGGTTGTACCATCTACTGCTCAAAGTGAGCAGATTGATCAAAATATCAATTCTATCAATACCAACGCTAATATTAGATCGAAAATGGTATTGGTGTCTTATGATTTATGAGATAAATCCCATAAATCATGAGTCACTGCTCTCTAGTGCTGTGCGATACTGCAAATTTTGGTATAATCTGATACCAAGTCAATATAGGGCCAGTATTGCAGATACCAATACCGTTACCGATACTTTAACCTATAAAGTCAGCCATAGTAGGAGAGAGCAGGGGTTAATGATTTATGAGATGAATTGTCATCAATTTGCCAAATCCTGAACACATTTTAACGACCACTAAATCGCTGTGATTTTTACTTTTCACAATAATTAGTTAACACATTTCACTTATTGATCCCACCACTTCTACTGCTGTAGCTCACACAAACTTAATAGGTTAAAGCAGGGGTCTCCAACTCCAGGCCTCGAGGGCCAGTGTCCTACAGGTTTTAGATCTAATCCTGGTCAGCACACCTGAATCACACGATTAGTTCATTACCAGGCCTCTGGAGAACTTCAAGACATGTTGAAGAGGTAATTTAGCAATTTGAATCAGCTGTGATGGATCAAAGACACATCTTAAATCTGCAGGACACCGGCCCTCGAGGCCTGGAGTTGGAGACCCCTGGGTTAAAGCATTGGTATCGGTACAGGTATCGGCAATACTGGTCCTGTAATTACTTGGTAATGGATCGTACCAAAATCCGGAGTATTGCACTGCACTGCCTCTTACCCTGTGACAGCTGAGGTAGAACAGTGACGTATAGTACTTGGTTTCAAAAAAGATACACAATTGTGCAAACAGAGGCTTTAGGTACAAAGAATAATTAATCTGCTTCAGCTGTTAAATTTTTATATAAACCACCATTTCCTTTGGAATTTCAGCTTTTTGCAAACAAGTACACAAGGAACACTCTGGATGTTATGTGCTTAGTAAACAATGAGGGGAGGTTTGTTTTTTTTTAGTTTTCCATATTGAAGGCTGCAGAGTAGTATCATTTTCTGTTCATTGTAACACCATGAGGAACACCCTGTACAGAGCTGAACCTCCTGTATCTCCTCAGCATCCTGTCTCTGCACCTTACAGACGATTCACTTTGAAACTGTCAGCTGCACCACTACCTATTTCTTTTGTCCCGTGATGCATTTTGCAAAACAGCCACGGGCATCACACCGGAGAAGCTGCTGTAGATTTGAAAGTCGGAAAACTCTGATTGTGATAGTGATCTCAGCAGGGGTTGAGTGCGAAGGGATGATACCCACTCCCTCAGATCTACACTCAAACATGATGTGGAAATAGTGTCTGATCACAGCAGGATGAAAAAGGACAGGGGAGGAAAAGAATGGCAGAGTGCAGAGAAGACAGAGAGCTACAAGTAGGAAGAGATGTGTCAAGTGTGTGTGTGTGTGATAAAAAAAAAAAAAAAGGAAATGTGTTTGTATGCTCGAGAGGGAGTCGCTTGAGGACAAAGTGGAGTTTACGCCCAATAACATAAAGCGTAACCACCATTTTTATCTTAAATTTGTTAGATGTTTTTAGATATTTCCATTTGTGGGTATGGTATATGCTTTGATTGGGTTGTGCTACTAAATTTTGTTTGTGCCAGACATAAATTCTCAGCATGTGGTCGTCTGCCACCATTGCTATAGCAACTGAGATGATCCCGTTTTAGAAGAGCTCTGAAACTGTCTCCTTGTTTTAGAAACCAGCAGCACATTTCTTGTTGTGGAGGTGCTGTGAGCACTTAAGGCGTTTTTCATTGTGTATTTTTATCTTGGTTTATGATACAGAAAAATCTTGTTTATTTGTGTTAGTGTATTGTCTCCCACTCAGATGGATCGTTAAGCTGGAGGGCTTATGCTGGTGCTGCATTTTCCCATATAAACAACTGGCTTCCTTGGCACAGGCAAGCATCCAGTGCCATCTCTGTATATCCTATACAGCATGCTGTGACTCAAATATCTCATAAACTTCTAAGGAAGTATGAAACATAATGAATCTGGTGACCCTTTGACTTTCCATCTAGATTTTGATCAGACTCGACCTCCTGATCTTCTCTCAGTGGCACTATCAGGCTTAATCTAATTGAAAGGTTGCCAGAAAATTAATCATCCATGCTCATCCTGAAGCTAAAAACATTGCATACTCTATCATCAGTTATTAAGTCTGCACGGCACCATCAGATCTCCAAACACATCACAATCCATCACATTCTAACAGTCAGATTGCAAATTGTGTTTGTTTAATAGCATTTTAGATTCCTCTTACATGCACTGTGGAAGTCTAATGCAATGTAATTAAATTAAATCCTAAAATAAACACAGCTCAAAATCAAAGGGCAGAAAAGTTGCTCAACAGCTGGTGTTTAAGTGACCCCAGGGACAAAACACGGTAAGATGTAAACATACTGATAAGAAGGCTGGCGTGTTCAATGAAATCATCACGTGAAGTGCTCACATCAGGGCCCAGATGGCCACAAATTGTCTGAATTCAAATATTGCCAGTCATTAATGAGTCCTGTTTTTTTTTTTTTTTAACATTCTGCTTTGTTGAAGAACCTCATAAGCTGCATATTTTTTTATTCATATTCAAGCTGTCAACTCTCAGGGCAGAAATTCTCACTGCATTTTGAAGCCTGAATGTGTACTGTCAGTTGCCACGAGACCTGAGTGTGCCACCCACCAACATCTGTCATCTTCCACGCTTCGATTCTTCCATCTCTTCACACCCAGCCCAGAGGATAAATACCACCACGCATGCCTACAACACAGGAATTTACTGTCCTTATTAATAAACTGGAAAAAAAGTGGTACGATTGTCATAATAAGACTGTATATGTTCACAGTCATTCAGTTCATGGTAGTATAAAGAGCTTGGAAATAAAGCAACTGGACTTCTTTAAGTTTTGTGAAGATATTTCACTATCTCTCATCCAAGAAACTTCTTCATTTCTAAAACCAAAAGGTGACTTCCAGGTATTAAAACCCTATAGAGGGGGAGGTCCATGTATGCCCACCGTGAATGACCATTTAGAACAGAGGAGGTGGTCTTGCGTTCAAACTTAGAGAAACTTAGAGAAGTCCAGTCCTTTTCTTTCCAAGCTTCCTAGAATAATAATGTTAATAGATTAATTCCAGGTTTCGGAATATTGCCTGTAAGTCACATAAATCCTAATAAATGTCTTAATTGTGAATGGACCTCGGGGGACCAGATGAATTCTACTGATGCACTTCAACTATAAGTTACACTAAATCATACAATTTGGTAATAAAAATCTTAAACACCCAATACATGATGCAGTGCGAGCTCAGTTCAATTATTTGGTTCAAAGTAGTGAGTCTTCAGCAATCATAGTAAGCAGCTTGACTGAAGAGGACACTGAGTGGATGGGTCAACGCAGGTCAGACTTTGGGAAGTTCCCCTTCATGACTCTTTGAAACTAAAAGGTTAACACAGTCAAAACAGGACAGCTCTCACATTTATGTTGTCCACTATTCTTCTTAATTAAAACATCTTTGCAGGCAACTAGGTGCTAATTCACCACATAGAAGCACTATGCTTTGCGGTGTAGGCACATAGCACTCTTTGCATATGATTTCGTCTTGGTTAATAATATAAGGTTACAGCTAACCTGTTAGCTTAGCTTATCCTATCTTAGCTTGATAGCTGAAGTTAACAGTTCAGCTTCTTTGTTTACAAAGCTGTTTGCATCCATGGAGCTGAATTACTGCCATTTTTTTGTATTTAGTCACAGAAGTCACACAGTCTCAGAAGACCACTTATATGAAGAAAAGTTCCTGTTTGCATTACTCTCTGCATGATTATCTCCAGATGCCATTTTTCTACTAGATTTTTCTTCTGCAAGTATGAGAACACGTTATATTGTTTCACATAATCATAATTTTCTCTGGTATAGAGATACTGTTAAGGTAGCTGAGATATTCTTAGTCTTGCTTCTTTTCCACTGCTTTTCGTTGTCTGCTGATCCCAGTGTTAATGATGGGTTTTATTAATTTGATTCCACACAGCTACCTTTAGCCTCTGATATAAAAAATGTGATATTAATATCTGCTTTCTCTCTTTGTCTCTCTCTTTTTTTAGTAGTTTTGCATGGCTAGAATCTGTCTCTTATCATTGCCTATATGAACCCACATGAATATATTAGCATTATCTCATATAAGACCGGAGATTATGATGCGAGTCTGATTTAAAGTTGCCCAGTGCACAAACAGTGTCACTGCTTACCAGTGCTTTGCTTCCCCGAATTTGTTTCATCCACCCTAAAGCCAGTCAAATTACTTATATCTCTAGGTTGGGTTATATTTTTAGGAAGTCTGATTTAAATGATTAGTATCACTGAGCCTGCAGCATTTGTTACTTGATGCTTTGATCTGTCATGATAGACTGAATATATTTTCTGTATCTGCTCTCATGTGAAATAAGAGTCATTCCCTAAGTAAGTAACATTTATTTATAAAGCGCTTTTTGCAGTGACTTTAAATCAAGGTTGTCCGTACACTTTACACAGTTATAGCATTCCCATATTTCCCATACATGGCATTCAGTCCCTTCTCCATCTAAAACATGACTTTTTTTATTCTCTTTTCTTAACAACAGGTTTTAATTTTTTTTCCCCAGGGGTTAATGTCTCCACGACCTTGCAGATGCAATCATTATTTGACTAACTGCTGTTTTCTCTGTTATCTCTTGGCAATCTTGCAGACTTAGTATATCATCAAAGAGACTGGACCACGATTTTGATGTCTAAACCAAATGTCAGAACATATTTATTAATTCAGAATTTTAAACTGTAAAAGTATCATATTAGAGAATTAACAGAAGAGCTCATTTTCTCAAATAGTTTAGTTTCATAGGTGGTGCTTGTACAATAGAGAAGGTTAAAAAATAGGGTGTCAGTGGTGTTATTATATTTTTTTTTCTCTGACAGTTTTCATTATGTTTTAAAAGTAGGGATTGAGACTGTAGATGAAAAACGCTCTATTTCTGACTTTGATAAGTTCATTTTAATTTTAGTTTATTAGATGTTAAATGAAACATTTTACTTGTTCATTGGATTTTAACAAACATGGCATCCTTCTGCTGCAAAACCAACTTGTGCACTTTTTTTGCAGAAACCTTCAAGTCCAACTATTCAAACATGAAAGGGGTCAGAAACTCACAATAGAGATAATTGAAAACATTACAAAAGATCAAAATAAAAAAACAATACATACAAACAATACAAACATGACATAATAACTGCAACATACACTTTGCTAAGATAAATAGAGTAAGTGGGAAACTTTGGGTCTTTGGTTCTTGGACCCAGAACTTTGTGTTGGTCATAGGTTTTCTTTGGGGTTTATTATGTTCTATAGTCACTTTATATTCTAGTTAATCTTATAGGTTTTGTAATATTTAGTTATTGTTTGTGGTCGCTGTCTGTTTCCACTCACGTTTTTTTTTGGTATTGGTATAGTATATGTACATCTGGGTTTTTGTCTCTATGTTCCCTTATTTATTTATTTATTTTTACTTTGATACTCCCTCGTCTTGTGTGCATTGTGTTCAGTTTTGCTTCCCGTGCTTCATTAGTTGGATTCTGTTCAGCTGTGTTTCCCGATGTCTCCACTCTGCCCTTATCTCATGCTGTTATTTGAGTCCTCAGTTTCCCTCTGTTCTTTGTCATGTCATGAACATATAGTCTAACATTGGGTGTTGTCTTGTGTGTTTTTTAGTTTCCGTGTTCCTGGTTTTATCTGTGACATCCGGTTGCAAGTTGTCATCCAATAAGCATATCTTGAATAATCTTCATTTCTGAGTTATATAATGAGTATAATTTGTAAAATGGAGTTTATATTTTATTCAGTATAACCCCATTTTACAAATGTCTGAGCTCAGAAATTCCTCAAGAAAGTGTTTACTGAGGTCACAGAACAAAAGAGCCCAGGAAGGTTTTCCACTGACTTCTATATAAACATAAAAACTGGGGGTGGTGTACTGGTGGCCATTAAATAGAATTGAGGCTTCAGTTTTCAGACCTGGGAGTCACACCCGTGGCTTTTACTGTGAGACACTTTATGAAATTTGCCATTTTAATTTTTATACATCAGGCAAGCAGCAGCACAGAATTTCTAGTGGCAGCCATCTGATAGCAATCATTTTAAACCACTACAACCAGCTGCTTTTCATACTCACAGCTAAGTTTTTGTTTTGAACCTACATTCTTGCCATCTGTCATAGCATGACAATAGCGTGCCATCAAGGGGCTATGTTCTTCATAAACCACCCAATCAACATGCATTAGATTGCAAAGATTGTTCTTAGTTATTAATATTTCTTCAATGGGTTCAAAGGAGTTTTTTTTGCTAGGTGGGCTGTATCTTTGCTTTTTAGGAACAACTAAGCAAACGCAGGCTTGCGGAAATTTGCCACTCTCATCCAGAACGTTTATTTACTAAAGATCAAAATATTCCTTTGAATATTACTGCACTGAACTTTATAGACATTGAAATTAACCAGGATATTAGTTTACTAAATTGATTTCAGCTCATATGGAAGGATTTTTCCTTTGTAATATTGTAAGTTTTATTTATTTAAATCCCTCAGCCACTCAGTATTTTTGTTTATTAATCAACAAGGGAGAAGCAAAGTCCATGGTTCATCTTGGGAGGTGATATGGAGACAGACATGCTGAAACAAAACACAATTGTTAATCACAACCAACATATTTTTTTCCTCTTGCCTGTAAACAGCAGTGCTCCCTTTTGGATTGTGGCAGCAATCATGTACATGTCATTGCCAGCTTGTAAATTGCAAAGACCCCGGGGATGCTGTTCAAGCGCTTCTCATAATCAGTGTCGTTACTTTCAATTATCTGCTAATGAGTTTCTGTAATAAGTGGGAAAACAAGAGGTGCAGCTGTGACAGAGGAATCCCAGCTACCGGCTCTGTAAAGATGATTCATGTTCACCGCAACTCGCTGACAGAGGAAGGCAGCAAAATCAGCACTGCAAGCTGGACATGGGAGATGATTTACTGCATTGTTTCGAATGCAACATTTTAATAGTTTCTTATTCGGCTGAGACAGCGAAGATTATTCCTTCTCTAAGATCACAAACAGAACAGCACAATACTCTCTTTTCTTTCGGTAAGTCGTAAGCTGCCCACCTAATAGCCGTGACATTTAACAACCAACCAACAATATAGTAGGAAACAGCTCCCATCAATGCTTTCGTTTACAGCCCTGCTCGGTGAGCACCCTCCAGTCAGCATCTCGATTAGTGTGAAGGATATTTAAGACACCTGCTGGGGCATAGATTTTATATTATTGACAAAACAGCCCGTCCCCTTACTAAGTCCCCTCACTCCATGCTGCGATTAAAGAACCAGCCTCAGTCCTTTTATCCATTGCAGTTCTTTGTTTTGTTAGTTTCCTGTTCTTTTGTAATGTCGATAAATCAGTTTTATTTGGAGTCACAACGACCATTTACTTTGTGAGGAGTGAGGCCCTTCAGCAGTTTAGACTCACAGCCAGTAGATTACATAAGGAGTGAGTGAAACTGAGATACCCCCACTTTCAGCTGCAAATCTGTGAGGAACTAAATTATACCTAAATTATTCATTACTTAATTAAAAACAAGCAAGCAGCAAATTGTATTCTATTAGTATTTTATTTTTTTCAACCGTTTTTTTTTCTTGAGTAGCAAACATCTGTATGTTTTAGTTTTTCTCATGTTGCAAGCTTTTTTTTTTTTTTTTTTTTTTTTTTAACCTGCAGGGAAAATAGTCTTATGGTGGTCTGGATAAAGT
>VUQR01035761.1:9232-20580 GCA_015108515.1 Hemichromis elongatus
GAGATGGAGTTGTGTGGTGGTGGTGGGGGGGGGGGGTCTGTATTAATGTAAAATAAAGCATAAATGTAATTTTTTTAAGATTAAACATAACTTATCATAACTAAACTAACTAATCATTAAGATGGACAGACACCATCGACCTTATTCTAAGAATTTTTTCTTCCCAAAAAAGAGTAATTTTCATCTATCTTGGTTTCAGCACAAACCAAGTGAGAAAAGACAGGAAGTCAAATACAGGAATGGCATTGAGAAACTGGGAAAATTTTCAAAATAAAATACCCAGTGCACATGACAGATTGCTTCTAAAATGCTCTTAGTGTGATTTGAAGCTGTGGTAATGATGCCTACATAGACTTCCTGCAATGGACACCTTGTGTGAAACCATTTCCTCCAAAATGTACTTGGCAAGGCAAAGCAGTAGTAATTACATGTTATAAATACTGCAAATATACATAGGCAGAGAAATTAGTGCTAATATGAACCTTCACAATACCTACAGTACATGTAATCAAAGAACACATTCAAAAAGCACACATATAGCATGTTAGACTATAAGGGCATTAACACCTCACCTTCCTTTGTACACACAAACATACTCGGCTAAATAAACTTATGGATACAGGCGATAACTAATCAATGTTGAAAATGAACCCATGCAGCAAGTTCTGCTCTGAACACCATAACCCATGAATCACTTTGTCTATACAAGGCTATTACTGAGCTATTAACTACCCAGTAATCAGCCTGCAACTCATTGGTAATGAGAAGATAAATCACAGGAATTGGAGCTGTGACGGAGGCAGTGGAAGACAGAACAGAGCTAAAACTGACACTTACACACTCTGCTTTTGGAAAAGACATGTTTTTGAAAATCACAAAATAACCCACTGATGAATGTTAACTGGAAAGAGCGCTGACAATATGAATGATATACTGTGGACCTAAAATAATAATGTTTTCATATATAGTAGCTTTAAGCTTTAATTTGCAGTCTGGGAATTTTGCACCGAGCATAATATAACCAAGAAGAAAAACATAACTCAAAGTATTAAACCAAGGCTAATACAGTCCTATATTCCTATGATCTTCTTATGGCTCACAACAAGCAGAAGGACATAAATGTTGGTAATTTTTGCTTCAATATTTATCTTCTTTCCCATTTCTACACCAGCAGCGACACTGCATATACATGATCACGTGATCATGATCACATGAGAGCATCAACCACACGTGCACAAAGACAACTCGTCTCCCTCCCTTCTTTACACTTTATGTCTCGCTATTATGTCGGAGAACTGGAGCTGAAGAGAAAGCAGGAAGCCTCGACACAGAGCTGAGCTGCTTAATGTGGAGCCTCCACACCAACGCAACGTGTGGACGGCCGGGGCGAATGTCGAAAGGCCGGCGAGAGACAGGCGGCACAGATACTGCGTGCAATGTGTGCTCTTATAATCCTACCAATGCGCTCATCCTAATAAAACAACAATAAATCGAGAATACAAATAAAACATAAAAGAGCTCAACGGTCCAATTAAAAAAAGAAAGGCAATTACGGTGTTAATTACAAATAATTTTTACTTTGATTAAGCTCCACTCATCAGTATGCTTTGAATTAAAGTAAATCTGTCATTTATATTATTACAATAGTGGATGCTCATATTAAACACGCAAAAAGTTTTAGATAACAAGGTTAGTGCAGTGTTGCACACATAATTAGGCTGTATTTATTTAGTACATTTCTAAAAAGAAGTTTAACAAAAATATAAAGCCGCTCCGCGAATTGCTACCTTATCAAGGTGGAGGGGTTTGTGTGTCCCAGGGATGCTAGGGGCTACGTTGTACGGGAGCTTCTGCCCCTTGGTAGGGTCTCCCATGGCAAACTGGTCCTGTGTGAGGGACCAGACAAAGAGCGATTCAGAAGACCCCTATGAACACAAAATCAAGGGAACAGCACACCCTGCCTGGGAAAGGGTTACCAGGGCCACACCTGGCAGGCCCACCACCCACAGGAGGCGCCGTAGGGGTTAAGTGCATTGTGTTGGGAGGCTGCCAGGAGCGGAGGCTCTGGAAGACCAATTCCCAGCTACCAAGACTGGCAATCGGGACATGGAACGTCACCTCTCTGGTGAGGAAGAAGCCTGAGTTAGTGCGTGAGGGTGAGGGGTACCGGCTAAATATAGTCGGGCTCACTTCAACGCACGGCTTGGGCTCTGGAACCAGTCTCCTGGATAGTGGATAGTGGATGGACTCTGGACTCTGGACTCGAGGGTGCATGGGAGTTTGCCCAACCAGTCTGTCTTGTGGACTTGGAGAAGGCATTCGACCGTGTCTCTCAGAGTGTCCAGTGGAAGATGTTCTGGGATTATGGGATGTTTGGCCCATTTCTATGGGTCATTCGATCCCTATGTAACCAACCAATTAATGCAACTACACAAGCTGTGTGTAGTTTTCATGCTCCTTACATGTATATGTAAGCTTTAAGGCTGTTTACTTGTGCACTGCTTTCTGAACACTACTGATTTTATGCTATGTCTATGCTACGCTAACCTTCTGCATTTGCTCCACAGGATGTGTAATTATGGTTTCTGCGTGGCCTAAAGTGCACAACTCCTCCTTTTTCCCTTTTTCGAACTGTGCCTGTACAAAAAAGTTGCTTAATGTAGCTGCAAATGTGTTAGATAGTTAAACGAAAGGGACGCTTCTTTGGCCTCAGGAATCGTTTGTGGGTTTTACTCTCATCTGTTATGCTGTTATGTTATTCTTTTGGCTGGTGGCAACATGTTTGGCCACTTTAATTTAATCATCCAGTTGCAAAGAATGATCTAGAGTTTACTTCAGAAAGTATTTAGCTTTCTTTTGAACACTTCACAGTGTCACAGTGCTTTAATGAGTTAATGAGAAAATATGCTTTTCAGCATTCTGACAAACTGGATTCTCTAACAAGGGAAGCTGCGTACACATCTGAACCTTACAAACATAAACATGATGCTATTTGAAAGCACCTTAAGTCCAGTGGCTTCAGTTTCCCATAAGTGGAGTCTAGTATGGACTCATCTTATGGACTGGTAAAGAGAGCGAGATGCACCTGAAGATTATTTGGATCAACATCACAAAGAATCTGACTGCTTTTGTGAGTGTAGCGTGTTAATTTGAAAGTGTGCAGGTTACAAAATCAAGAGAACTGCATCAATATCCACACATTAAGACTTACTTAAAAGATGTGTGCATTAATATTGTTGTACAGAAACCTGCAATTTAGTGCAAGAGGAGGAGAAAAAAAATCACAGACAAAGCTGATTGAAAAACAATACATCTAAACAGAGAAATAGACGAAATCAGACATGCGATAGAAATTCAGAAGAATGGACCAAATCAATCAGCTGGACCTGTTTACCAGCCCTGTGTGGCCGAGCTCCAGCATGAGTGAGTGTTTGTGTCCGTCTGCATTCTGCCCGTCACGCTGTTTGAAAACATCCTCAGTTGCGAAATTTGAATGCGCTCACATGTAAGAGTTTTCTATTATCACAAGGTGAAGGTGAAGGAAAAGAAAAGAAATGCAGCTTGTAAACAATGAACCTCCTTTATGTACCTGGAAGTGAGATCTCAAAATCCACAGTGATGTGTAGCCCAGTATTGTGCCGTTGTCAATATATGTCAGTATCGTTCTGGCACATTTTTCACATTTCACAATTTTCTTTTTCTCATTTCCGTACCGGCGTTGTTGCCTGATTACTCTGCAGAGCTGACGACCAAACAGGCGGCTTTTGTGTTGCATCAAAATTACTTTCTGTTGTTCACCAGCTTCACGGTTATACACATTATGGTTTGAAGTATGCTGCTGTAGAAACAAGAAAAGTGCATCTCTCAAATTAAAAAACACAACTCCATAAAAACTGAATTCCAACAAACAAAACTATCCACTTGATCAAGTGCACGATTAAGTAAAGCAAGAAGGCCCTCGTCCAAATAACTTCTAGGACTAGAGAAACGCTGGTGTGAATGGTATGAATGAAGGCATGTTGTATAAATCAGTTTGGGTGCTCAGGTCAAGTAGAAACGTTCTACATAAGATTCTGTCTGTTTACAGTGTTTCAGTGTTTTGCTTCCATTTACAGTTATGCTAGTTTCCCTTCTCTGTTCACTGTCTCACCACGACGAGAGGAGCAGAGGCGAGACGGGAGAAAAGTGCAAAGCCAAAAGTGTTTCAGCACCGATGTTACAACATTACAAGCTAGTTTGAAAACCTAAGAGTCTAGTCTAAAGCCCCCTGGCCTTTGACCCAGTGTGATGGTTGAATGAAGGTTGCCGGTTCGATCCCCCAGCTCTCTGTCATGGTCGTTGTGTCCTTGGGCCAGACACTTTACCCTACTGCCATACTGGTGTTGGCCAGAGGGGCCGATGGCGCAATATGGCAGTCTGCCCCAGGGCAGCTGTGGCTACAACTGTAGCCTCCACCAGTGTGTGAATGAATAGTGGAGTTGTAAAGCGCTTTGGGTGTCTAGAAAGGTGCTATATAAATGCAATCCATTATTATTATTATTATTATTATACGCTGACTGTTGTTTTAGGCTACATTTTATTTATTTATTATTGTTTTAACTTCCATCTTTTACCCTCTGCCCCATGTTTAGCCTTTATATTTGGTGTTATTGTGCAGCACTTTGGTCAGCCCTGTTACTGTTTTTAAAAGTGCTTCATTAATAAAGTTGTATGGTATGGTAAAGCTCAAATCTGGTTAAAACAGTATGAAAGATGAAGGAAATGACTACATACAACATTCCCCAAGGAGGAAAAACAGGATTTAAGCTTAATGAATTCTGGAGGGAATAGGTCCTATTGTGTAAGCAGAACCATTATATACATCCGTGTATCCGTTTGCCAGTTAAGCTGATTAATGAAGAACTCCTGCAAGCTCTGTCAAGCTTGCATGAGCAGAGAGTCTTTGAGTGTCTTTTTAGAAATATGAAAGTTGCCTTTTTCATGTGTTTTTATTGTAATGTTTGATATTTGGTTCTGATGCAGCCTGTATCTAAACCAAGACATTCTCCAGCTAGGAGGGACTTTTGGCTCTTAACCTGAAGTGTATTAGTGCAGGTAGGCCATAAAGCTCACACTCAGCCACTCAGACAATTCTTAATGTTCTAGCCCACATCAGCCGATGCTGAAAACAGGTGTTGAACATCTGTAAGTCTCTTTGCACTCATCATATTCTTTCATCCTAGTTCTAATTGAAATAGAGTCATATATGATGCCTGCTTTGATCTGTGCTTTGTCCTACTGCTGCTGCTCTCCCTACCTTAGACTTTCCATATATGAAGGGGGAAGGATGGGAAGGTCCCAATTTGAACTGTCATAATCCAAACTAATAAAGTGCCTTTTTGGAACAAACACAGGCATATTTGCAGAACTATAAGTGCAAGAAATACTCTACTTTGCTGGGAAGTACTTGCATACATGAATGGAGAAAGAGTACCTGATGAAAAACGACTATTTAGAAGCATCTGCCTGTTATTAGAGCCTAACTTCACCTTTTATTATTATGAAAATGTTATGAGAATATAAAGTATTTCATTTGCCAATGAGGACTGAAGAAAAAGTCATGCCTCTCCAACCTCCTCTGGTGTACTTATACCAATCTTGTAATCTTGAACCAAGAATATTTGTCTTATTTCTAGTCAAAATAATCTCATCACACTTAAAATAAGACACAATCAGCTACAAAGTAACATTTCAGTGAGATAGAGGAACATGTTGTTAGACAGTGCATCTGTAACCTGGAGAATTTTCACTTGTTCCATTGGCAGATTTTTTCAGTTAATGCAAAATATTTTTGCTTGGAATAATAATTATTGTGACTAGAAATAAGACAAATATACTTGGTAAGATTTTGAGTGTTTGCAGTGTTGAATCTGTCTTTATTATAATATGTTACAAAAAGCAGAAGAAGTGAAGGAAAATGTTTCAGATATAAATCTCTCTGTGCCATCTTTAGCCTTCCTTTCTAAATAAAATATATCTAATGCTTTTGAAAACTGAGTCATCTAATCTATCATTATTATAATAGCACCCTTAGAGTGGTAGTGGTTATGAGCTCAAACTGCTTGCCTGATTTGTGGACTAAAAATCTCTGTTATTTACATTGCAGTCACATCTATCCCTCTATCCCTGTAAGAGCACATCTGTCCTTTAGCTGATAAAGTGCAGAATGTATTTGAGCACTAGCCGTGTTCGTGGTAATTAAAGTGTGCAACTGTAAGCAAGTGCAATTTATCATGGTGCGTTCTGTCAGCGGGTTTGTGGATACGTGAGCGCATGCACACTCGTGTAGTGGTGTATTAACATGTACGCATGTGCTGGTGCCAATCCCGTCTGCATGCCAGCATCTGCCTGGGGTTCAGTAGCAGCTGGGCGAGTGACAATGTAACATGCTCCAAAGTCATTTCACAGCTTTCTGTCTGGGAAAGAGAGAGCAGGTGTGTGTTTGGCTCATACCTCCAGCTAAAGAGACGCCTGTTTTGACACGACTCAGCATCATGACAATGGGCAGAAAAAGAGAAAGAAAGACACGCTGAAAAAGGGTCGTTGGCTGGAACGATCCTCAAGAGAAAGAAACTTTCTTTGCCTTCGAAAATGATGAATTTATCATCTTGGACCTTAAACCAACCACATTAAACACCAAGGAGTAGGATATATGTGAAGTGTAAGCAATAAGAAACCTCAAAATGAAGGTCCTTCAAAATATAACTGCTCTTATCCTAATGATTTATTTTACATTACATTCATTCTCGAGTTGTATGATCCTTTTTTCACACAAGACAAGACAGGTTGTCTCCCTAAATAGAAAAGGACGAATTGGTTCCCGTTTAGATTTATTCCAAAATTCTTCTTTTTTTATTTTAAAGCTGTGAATTACTTAAAAAAGAAAAAAAAATAACTGCAAAACTGGGAAATAACAAATGCCATTTAACATTCTCAGAGCTATGCTTAAGACCTCAGTCATATAGGTTACGTAGCTGTCAGTGACCCCCAACAACCGCTGGTGATTAGGGGAAAAGGTTTATTCCCTGAACAGTTTCTGATTGGCTGCTGGGGCTTGTTACTGTCGCTGGATAAAACTGATCACAATGAGTTTGACGAATAAAGGAATAGAAACATTTAAGGAAAAAAAACACGTTAGCTTACATAAAACTAACAGACAGTGATGCCATTAGACCTTTGAAAACAGAAGATACTAATGGCAGACAAATTCAAGCCCATGATGAGAACAACAACCCTATGTACCTCAAACCTTTTTTATGACTTTTTTAAATGCCAGTAGTTGACATGTGATATGTGTGGCTCCCAGAGGCTGCATATTGTCACATTTTAATATTTGGGGCAGAAGCACAACCTTAAGTGTCTTGTGCAGTCCTCCAAAATCCACACGGCACAGTGCTTGACATGGATGATGCTGTGCAGTGGTCCAATGCTGACTGGTTAACAAGTGGGCTGCAACAGAGAAGAGAGCTCAGAGTGCTGTATGAGAAGTACAGACAGTGGCTGCAGAGGATGCTGTTCATTGTATGTAACACTTTGCACGTGTGTTAAAACTTTGCTCTTCTCTTCGGCTGACTGATGGACCAATGACAGCACAGGCAGGAGTAGCCCACGGGCCGGTTGTACCACATATGGCACTGCTCCCATAGAACAGCTCTTTACTGTCATTCAGAACATGCAACAGTTAGTGCACTACAGTTTCATTCTCGTGCATACTGACTCGCCATCAGACTAACAAATAAATCTAAATATGTAAGAAAATTTCTCTCTCTATATAAAAGTGTAAGAGTATAATGTACAGGATCTTAGAAATATTTATATATTTGCAGCAATATAGCGGCACAAACCAGTGTACATCACCATGTCAGACATGCACTGCCCATCTTACAACAGACAGTCTGCAGGTAGGCCGAGACTCCAAAGCTGCCCACACACTGCCAACGCACTTCCATAACTGAGCCGTAATGTCCCCATTACTCTTCATGTTGTAATGTCATTCTTTTGGTTACTTCCTGTCGTGTGTCTTTTCCAGTGTAGCCCTGCCTTTCCTTTGTTTTTTCTTTCTCTGTGTCCACCAGTGGCTCCTTACACTTCTCACTCCCCTTTCACGCATTCCTCCTTTGTTGTTTCAGCCCTTTGGACTTTCTCCATCTGTGGTTTTCACATCTATTAAAGGCTCCACCTGCCCGCTGTCCTACATTTGGGTCCTCTCACCAGTGAAACACTATGACTGAGAAGGTTTGAGCAATGCCCTCTGGAAACACCTTTGATGGATTTGATCATTTGTCTCTCTATCCAGTCTTCGCACCCACTTTACACTGTGATTGGCCAGCTGTGTGTAGATGGGAAGTGAGATTTTAACTTCTTTTTTCAAACGTTTTGAACACCTTATAATAAAAACATCATCCTGTGGTGACGTCACTCTTGTTTAAATTGTCTGAACTGATAAAAAAAATATGCATTCTTCATTTTTGATTGAGACTAACAGGGAATTATCTGTGTGTTTCCACACAGATAATTCATTTGCACAGAATTGTTATACGCCCACTACCACATAGAAAGATTCAGGTAAAGAAATAGAAAATATATAGGGAAATACCTACTTATCTTAGCCTCACATGTGGATAAGCGTTACAATTAACGATTTGCATGAGCGGCAGAATTTTTAATTAAAAATTTTCCCAAATCTTTTGGATGTTCCAGAACAATATTCATAATCCTTGTACAACCTTTACCTTCTCATTACTGTACCTAATTATAACTGACAAAATGAATTTAAATGTGACAAGTTGACCAAAAAGGTGAGCGAGTGAGTGAAATGTGTCAGAGCAAAAGAGCACAAGTCCACTGGTTCACAGTGTCATTTAAAGAGAAAGTGGACATGCTTAAAAGTCATTTGGGCAAGTGAGGAGCGATGAGGCGAGAGACTCGCTCGCGACAGATCGCACCTCGTCACCATAGAAACTGGAAGACGACATGACAATGCCTCTCTGGGCTTATGGAAGATACACGGCAGCAGCGGGGAATGAGAGCCACAGTAAGAAAGGGATGTGGGTGAGAGGGAGAGAGGGAGAGAGGGAGAGAGGAGAGGCGGGTGGGAGGGGTTGGAGGCAGAGGAATGAATCACGTATTTTTGTTTGCTTTGTTAATTCGACTCTGCACTGTGGTCCCCGGCGGATTCATTTAATGACTGCGATATGAGACATGCGAAAATGAGTGATACTCCCGGGCTCTGTTTACATACAGGCAGTCTCTACCCAGATGCTGATTATGAAGAGCAACAGAAACAGATTCAGAAATGAATTCATTGATGAATTAAACGCGGATAAAGAAGAGCAGAGAAACCTGCAACGTTGGGCAGCGTGCTTCTGCAAACGGATATACAGAAGATCATTTTACATCCTGCTGCATGCGGTCACACCCAAACAGGATGGCTTTTCCAGTCAGACGGGCTGCTCTAAATCAAACAGTTTAAGTCCAGCATTCATCACTGAATGTGGTGACACACACAGGATCAATTTCTTTCAAATCCAAGTACTCGTGCTGGACAGTTGGGTGTGTTTTATTGGTTTTTGTTAACTATGTGTTGACAAAAAAGAAGCAGGAAAAGATGTTCCTCTGAGGACGTGGCAGGATTTAATTTCATTTTAACTAAGGTGTAAGATGATGCCAGCAGCTTTAATCCCATCTGTGTCCCCAGTTGACAGTTATTTAGTTACATTCTTATCTCACAAGGGGAGATAAGAATGTAACTATGTTTGTGCATTAAGTGCAGAGCATGCTGAGCGTAGACTGTTTGGTAAAGAACTGGAGATGTTTGAAAGGTTACATAACACGTTTCCAAAGCCATGTTAAGAAAACCGTGATTCCCACAGAAACCGAAATAAAACAAAATGTTAGAGTAAAAAAAAGCCAACAGCAGAAATTGCAGACCATGTTCACACCTGTAAAAGGAAATTCAAACTTAAGTAAAACTGAGAAACGCTTTGACATGAAGGTAAGGATGTGACTGACACAACTGGTCTGGTTTCCTAAGGAGCTCGTTCCAGAGCCTCGGGGTCCAGACTGCAAATCTCTGTCACTCTTAGTCTTTAGCTGAGATCCTGCCCGGGGAGCTCAAGGTCCTGAGCAGTGCATTTGGTACCACGAAGACGGAGACGTGGGTAGGAGTAAAGCTGGGACATATTAAGTCTATTCTAAAACATACTTGTTAAAAACCTGGCAACTGACTTTTGCACAATTTACAAATTTTTTTTTTTTTTTGTTCCTGTTGGCAAAACCTGATGATGGACATGGAGAAAATTGTATCATGACTGGATTACTGGCCTTGTTTATTTGACTGAAGACAATTATTTGTTAATTTTTTTTTTCCTTTACAGAAACTAAAAAGCAGCCACAGCGGAGACGGTGGGACATGACAAAAGTACACTGTGAGAATTTGGGGACACCCACGGTGATGTTAACATTTAAATGTCATTTGCAGGGACAAAAGGACTTGTTGGCAGTACATGACCCCAGGGGGAGTTTCAAAGGAGAGACAAACAACAAGACGAGGAGACAGACTGAAGAAAACAACCAGAAGTGCAGAGGACAAAATGCAGCAGGAGGCAGAGATGGACTGAAAGTAAAACAAGAAACTGCTTTTGTTTTCACGCTTACACTCACATTAGCACTTTGTTGTTTTGTACACTACCAGGTTATTGTAGAGGACTCCAAAGACAAACAGCCACAAACGCTGACGACTCATGAATTAATAATGATTGAGCAAGAATTTAACTAAATAGCTTAGAGCCACGCCAGGAGCTCCTCTGGGCTGTGTGTCACTATGCTAGTATCCAAACAGTGACAGTCTCATTTGATTTAGGGAGTCAAATCAAAGAGAGCTGGCGGTTCGTCTTGTAATCGGAAGGTTGCCGGTTCGAGCCCCGGCTCCGACAGTCTCGGTTATTGTGTCCTTGGGCAAGACACTTCACCTGTTGCCTACTGGTGGTGGTCAGAGGGCCCGGTGGCGCCCCCCAGTGTCGCCTCTGTCAGTGCGCCCCAGGGCAGCTGTGGCTACAATGTAGCTGCCATCACCTGTGTGTGGATGACTGAGGCCTAGTCCACACGTAGCCGGGTTTTTCAAAAACGCCGTTTCGAAAACTCCGGTTATGTCCGTCCACACGCAAACGCTGAAAACGGAGAAAACGCAGATCTTCACTATGGCCGGAGTTTTTAAAAAGATCCGTTTTCGTGCTGCAAAACTGCGTTTCCGTGTGGACGACAGGCCGAACCGTAGAAACATATCTTCGTTTTGGGCGATCCCGGCTACG
>VUQR01035761.1:20600-39536 GCA_015108515.1 Hemichromis elongatus
ACCGCATAAGGGCATTGTTAAGCACATTCATTGACATGCCAGACCTGTAGGTGGCAGTAGTTCCCCGTATCCTATCCAGTCAGGTTAACTTTGCCTTCCTGCTTACGTTCAACAAAACATGAAACATGTAAAAACAAACTAGCAAAAAGCGCTTGGACAACTGATAACGCGAGCGCAGCTCTGAGGGCGTCCATGCTGTAGTGCAAACACAGGTCACAAACCTGACGTCAGCATTCGTGTCGCAGAAAGTGACGTCGCGGACCCTAAAACTCCGGTCATGTCTGTCCACACGCAAACGCTGAAAACGGAGAAAACGCGGATCTTCACTTTGGCCGGAGTTTTTAAAAAGATCCGTTTTCGTGCTGCAAAACTGCGTTTCCGTGTGGACGACAGGCCGAACCGTAGAAATATATCTTCGTTTTGGGAGATCCCCGGCTACGTGTGGACAGGACCTGAATGTAAAGTGCTTTGGGGTCCGTAGGGACTAGTAAAGTGCTATACAAATACAGGTCATTTACCATTTACCACATGGCTAACCCAGCCTTTTGGTAACCGTGACCTGCAGAGTACTAGCTGAAGGACCCAGCTCTGTCACCAGCACTGATATTTCAGGTCAGTTTAAAACAGAAGCTGATGTAATGTTAGGTCTCAGGTCTGTATTAGAAAAACAGATGTTCAATGAACCTTATGATCACACGTGCATTTCAGACCGCCTTCATGTGCTTGGAAATGCCAGTAAAAAGTGTTTTTCCAACAGCCTAAATAGCTTTAGGTGAACACAACTCAACTATGCAGAAGTCCAGGCCAAAATATGGATAAATTGTTAAGCAGCTACGTGAGTTAAACTTATGTTTGTTATGATTTGTGTGGACCAGGACCAGGTGAACCCATGCCTGTGTCTGGTGATGTGCTCTGTGACTAGGTAACCTCGTGCTTGTTGCTGCTTGTGTGCAGTGAAGCTACACTTGGACTTGGACTTAGTTCAAATAAGATCAGACTGAATCGCATTTGATACTGTTTTTGTGAAATAGGATGTTGTGTAAAAGTTAGCTAATCTTTCTTTTCAGTATAATAAGCTGAACTAACGAGGAGAAATGGCCTAGCTGAGCTGAGGCTCATTAACAGAGCAGAGCAGTTTGGCTGGTCTTGGAGAGCGAGAGGAAAACAGACAGAAGCTGATAACAAATGCTATATATCCTGCACTGCATATAATCTTTGTGCCTTTATGTAAGCTGGAAAACAATAACTTGAATGTTACAGAGCAATAAGCAGTGATTCCCCACAGGAACCATTCTGACCACGTGTTGTGATTTATGCCTGAACATAATCAAGTCAAGCCAATAACATCCTCAGCAGAAACATTTCTAAGCTAAGCTACAGATATCAAATTACAGCGCACATTTACAGCATAAATGAGAGGACGGAACAGACTGAAGTCTAGCTTTTCATTAGTATACGTGTCTAACCCCAAGCTCCCTGCTGTTTATTAAAATATCACACACCAATTTAAAAAATTAATTAATTTATTTTTTTTTTTTTTTACCAAGTTGCCAGTTTGCCAGAGCTGATGTCTAAAGCGACGGAAGCAAAGCCAACTTTTGTCATCAAAGATCAAAACAGACCAAAAGTTTTTCTGATGATTGTCACAGTTCATTCCCAAACGTAGCCAATGTTGTCAGCAGCCGGCTAAGACTTGGCAGCATAATCACCGCACCTGTACACAGTAATACCTGGATAAATGTTTCCATTGTTTGGGACAGACACAATCTGACTGTGACTTCTAGTTAATAAGTTAAGTTCATTTCAAAATGTATGAAAGCATACTCGGTATTTAACTTTGGCGTAAATATACAGATTTGTAGATAATGTGAAAATACTGATGCCTCTTCAGAAAAAGTACTTAATTACAAGCAAATGTCTTGCAAATGAAAATGAAAGCAAGCAAAGTTACGCAAGTATGATAAGAAAATATACACAAACCTGCTGTAACTCCTTTATTCTATAATGAGAGGAGTACAAGTCATGTATTCATGGATAGACTTTACTGTTGTAATAATGTAACCATTATCATCATTAGTATTTTCTCACTTCACACCCACCTGAAAATAGCTGCAGAGCAAGTGAAACAAATGGCAACAGCACACCAGACCTCAGGAATGGTTTAAGGCAACACACTGAACACTTTCATTCTTTTACTTCAATCACTGTGTGATAAGCTATGAAGCAGCTCAACTCCTTAATCCAGATCAGACCACCTGACCACCCCCCTGGTCTCACCGAGACAAGTCCACTAGTACAACCTACTTATTTATTCTGCTTCAACATTATCAGTGCTATCGGTAGCTGCTTTTTTTTTTTTTTTTAATTTTCAGGTCTAATCTTAATAGCCAACTTTAATTCTACTACTTTGATTTTACATATGTTTTTTTAATTGCATCAGAATATTTTTGGAAGTAATTGTCCTCCTGAATTGTTTTTCTAAATGCCTTTATGGATTTAACTTCAGTCACACGGGCCTAAAGACAGATTGGTGACCCCTTGGTAACCCAGTTAGCTACAAACTGAGGGTAGGGTAGCTGATCTGTGATTGAGCCTTATAGGTTTTACCATTCTTTAAATTCTATTGTTGCCCTTTTGTTTGATTTTATTGGTGATTGCTGTTCCTAATTGTTTTATATAAATGTATTTATTGTACATCCGTCTACAGGCGTAATTTTACTTTGTGCAAGCTCATTGTGCTTCCATCTGAAACGCAATGTGGCTATCTATAAATAAAGTTTTGCTTGCTAGCTTGCTTGCTTCGATTGATCCTTCCCGAACTTATCAAGCATCTGAGGCAGGCCTCTGAACAAGAGTGATCCACAGTAGCCCCACCACACAGCCCACAGGACCCACTGTGCCAATATACTAACAGCTCAGCTCAGCTCTGGAGCAATAGGAGGCGGGCTGTTTTAATATTGTGACTGTACATTTTGTTTAAAGTAACTATAGCTCTGAAGGACATAAAGCCAGTACATTTTAGCATTTATGATTCAAAGCACGAGTTTAGAAGAAGTGGCAAGGAAACTGAAATCAAACCAAGCACCGTTAACTCACAAGTAACTTAGTGCAATTTGACTTAATGTACCTTCCATTAGTGTTCTTCTCTACTTCCTAAATAACACAATCAGCACTACAGACGTTTTGGTTTCCCTTTATATTCGCAGACCTTTCTTTGTTTTTCATTTTAAATGGGTGTGCTCCGAGTCTGTGGGCCATCCTCATTACACGATGCTCTGGTCTACATCAGAGTGAAGCCCGTCTCCAGATCATTAGTGACTATCCTGCTGCTTCTATCTACAGATGTTCATTTCATAAGCAAAAAAATCTGTTTTATTGAACCCTTTGGCTCCTTTCCTCTCTGTCCGTCTCTTTCTGCTATGATTGCCTTTACAGTTTTCACAGCCTTTGCTAACGTAGCAGTACATCTGTCACTGTGGTGACTAAAGGGCGCGCTTTATTCTCAAATGCTATTCGTAAATATCTCTTCTCGCAAATGTAGACAAATACTGTGGTGAAGGAGTGGAGAACAAGTGGAAATGTAAGGCAGTCCAGACATATTGATTATAAGGAACGCATAGTGGAGTTTGCAGCACGCTGTTAGAGCTTTTGCCTTTCAGGAGGGTCTGCTTTTATATTTCTTTAAAAAAAAAAAGAAACGAAGGAAACATAATATTTGCAGCTTGTGACATGTAGATGAGATAAATCATTGTCAGTCATAACAAGCTGACAGTCTGTGTCTCACACTTAGGCAATTTTATGCACACATTTTTCAGTTTTCCTAATTACAACACTTTGTCTTTACTCTTTCGCTCAAGTTCGCCATGCACCCCAGCCGTGCAGATACATTAGTTCCTGCACTTCTTAAAAAGGCAACACAAAACCTTTTATCACTAACTTTTCAAGATAAAATAATTATTTATTGAATGGTGCAGCAGCTAAAGAACAATAACACCATCTGCCGTTTAGACCGTCTCTGGACTTGCATGGCTTCTCTACGTAGTTCTGCGTTGACATTTTCCATGTAAAGGAAGGCTCCATCGCACCACCAAAACAGGAAGAATGTAGTTTTTTTGTTTACCCACTAGTTATCAGTAGCTCTTTTCCCCATGTATCTAAAAATGTTGGACGCTGGAACAATCAAGAGTAACCATGGCAACCAATAAAGCAAAAGATAAAGAGCTGCCGGAGGCAAAACAGAGAAGTAGGGGAGTGAGCGGGTTTAAAAGAAACATTCAGATCCGTAGGTTAGAAAAACTGTAGATTTAAAATAGAAGTCTGATCTTTGCAACCAAGCTGTCTGTAGCAACTCTCTACAAGAGTGGTGAGAGAAGATTGTCAGTGTGTATTTACATGTAACCTAATAGAGACAGTAAGATCCCTCGGTCTGTGAAAAACTACTACACATGGGACTTCAAACTGATTAAATCTGACCTGGAACGTCAATGCAGTCTTTGTATTACAATACCTTTTAACTTACTAATGATGAGCTGATTTAATAAAAAAAGGTCCTAATACTTCCTCATACACTAATTTTCAAGACATGTTTTCTTGTCTCATTGTGCTTTCTGAAGGAATTTATTGGTCGATCATCGTGCTGTTAGGGTTTAATGGTGTTTGAAAAAGGCTTATCCACTAAACGATTTCAAACCCATTCTGTCTTTCAGTCACCATCAAATTTCCTTAATTTAAAATCTATTTAATTACATTATCTCTCGGTGGGACTTTAGTCATCCTTTTAACATTTGTTGTCATTATTGGAGAACACCAGCTCTCACCAAATCTCTACCTGTAAAGATCTTTAACCGAGACTAACTAAACAAAGAATACAAAAGGCAAATAAGTAACTCATTAAAAACAAAAAATAATAAGAAAATACACGAGTGGGATAGAAAATGACTGTTTTGAACCTGACTGAGTGTGAGATGATCAGAATAGAAGACCTTGACTGAGCTCTGTGAAGGACAAACATCCAGCGCGTCTCTGCAGTGAAGGAAAACGCTTCCCTTTCTTTCCCATTTACACTCCGGTGTTAGTGGTGCTTCACAGAAACGGCCTGGGAGTCACAACACAAAGCTTGCCTGCTTCTCTTGAGACTTTTCCGTCTCAGCACAGATAGGCAGAGACACGAGTTTGTTTTTTTGCTTTTATTTGATGGTCTATCTTGGGGCAATAATAGCACAGGTCAGGGATGGTGAGGAAGTTGATAAGAAAGGTGTTGGGATGAAGATAATAACAGCTGTCATCTTGGGTTACTTTATGTGCCAGTGCACTGTTTCGTGGAGGCTGTCTACATTTTGGTGTAACTGCACAATCAGTATCTGTTTCAGTCCACCGTTTCTGCTTACCTGACATATTCATACTCCCCAGAGGTTAACCTCATTTGACCTTTTGATCTCCTGATCTGCATTTTGTGGCCACCTTTTCATTTGTGCAATGATGGTGGATAGTGAAATCAGTGCTAAGATTTCTGCAAAATGTGTGTCCTCTCTCAAATATATGAGGTAGCACTTTCTTGCCGTATAGTCTGACTGTTTTTAAGGCAACAAATGGAATGGTGTATAGAAGCTTCTAGCACAGACTACCGACGTGAAGGAGTAGATTTTATCATAAAGTGTGATCTGTTCCTAAACCTAACCAAGCAGCGTGTAAAACGAGACTGAACAGTGAAACAGTGAAAACTAAAAATCTAAAGTTGTATATTACCTGATCACTGCGCATAGCTCATTACAAAGACATGTTTTTTGTGGAAGATTAGTTTTCCCTCAAATCTGCATGAGATACAAAATAAGTCAGTTCTCATGTGTATCTTGGATAACAATTGAAAAGATTCCTTAATCTGGAGGAATCCTTGCCAGTACAAATGACCCAGTTGACTTTCATCTCTTTTATGTTGATATAATCAAGTTTCCCTTTGTACACCTACCAAAAAATTAACCAGGAACGCACTGATCTCTTTCCAGCAGGTCCATAACTAGGTTAGAAACACAAAGTCAGAGACTTATTGACACTCATGAATACTATCTTAAGTATTTGGCCCTTAAAATTGACACAAACAAAAACACTTCTAGATCAAGCAGGAACCACGTGACCTTTTCTGTGAAAAAATGTCCAATGAAACCTTTCTGATTGCTGATTTTCTTTGGGGGAGAACATTAAATTATTTGCTAGTAATTTCTTCTTTGGTAAAATGATATTTGTTAGAATCTAAAAACGATATTTTTAGTTCTAGGGAGTTGATTCTTAGATGCACATCCATCCATCGTTTAGCTGTTCCAGTCTGTTGGGTTTTGAACTCTGAAGGACAAACGGGGTCTTGGACCCCATCGATCCCCAGCATTGCCACTCTCAAGAGTGTTAACAGGCTTGTTCAGTCGCCCACACTGCTGAGTAGACATTTGGTCAGAGAGCCTGTCTGGTCACAGAGATGAATAGAAAGAAAGGAGATACTCGGCTGGCAGATTACTCAAGAGAAACCACTAATTCTGTGCTCCCATCTGCCCCAAACTAGTCTCCCGTCCCTCTACTGTCAGTATTAACCTACTGTCAATTGGTGGATTGTACGATTTAGCATGCATGCCTCCAACAGGGCCTGGCCAAGGCACCAAAATGCTGTTTTTTGCTGAAAAGATAAAAGCTTTCCTTGTTTGCTCAATTTGCTTAGATAAGAGATGAGATAATTAGGTGCAACAGAACATCAAATTAACAGCAGGAAAACATTAGCACTCAAACTGCAATTATAGTTGTGCAAAGCTGAAAACGGCCACTGAATTAATGAGTCTACGGAAGACGTACTGGAAATGATAATTACACAAAAGGCATCTGAAACAGCATCTCTGCTCATTAATGGTAACAATGGCAACACAGTTTAAAAATAAGTAAGACCAAGCAAACTTGGCCACTTAGCTAAGGATATAACATGGTCTCTCTCTCCCCTTCTCTATACACTGTGCACCAAACTCTAAGCTGGCCAAGAGACCCGAAGGAGAGTTTATGATATCCCACGCAGTAGTAATACATTATAAACACTAGTTAGAAGCCTCTCAGTCATCACTGAAATTGTTTTTTACTCAGGCATCACCATAAGTGTCATGAAACTGTCATGAATGGCCGTGTGCAGGCAGGAGAGGACCCAAACGCAGACTTCACGGACGAGAAAGTAAACTCAGAAACACAGCTCTATTAGCTGAATGGCCAAAGCGGTACAACACTATACTGGGAACATAACTAGGAACACCAACTATACTGGGAGCATTAAAGACACGGGGACACGCACGCAGCTGTGAGGGAGATCGCGACATGGGACTGATGGAGGCGCTGACATAAATACACAGAAGGATAACAAAGGAAGTGAGGACACATGGGGAACACAGCTGACACAAATTAACATGACGCCACAGGGGGAGCTAAACAAAATACGTGGAACATGGAAACACAAGACCTTCACAATAAAACGTGAAACTGAGGAACATGACACAGGAATAGGGAGGAGGCAGACGAGAGGGAGCAAGGAGCATGAAGGAGCACGAAGGAGGGAGATAGGAGACGAGGGAGACATGATGCGCTGGGGAAGCATGGAAAAACATGGAATAAACCACAAATAGCGAAAACAAGTCAAAAGAACTCATACAAACACGTAACTACAGATGCACAGAGGGCAACGACACAAAGCGAAATTACTAAATAATCAAGGAACTAAACAGGGACCATAAGAAACTCAAAACAGTATATCCAGGCACTATGGAAACAAAGTTAAGACGAGCAAACCAAAAACACTCACGCTGGGGCAAATGACCCAGGACCATGACAATAACAGCTTGTGTATATGTGTGTATAGGTGTGTGGATTTCATAGTTTTGTGGACCATCTTTGATGCTGAATATGGTGCTTTTTAATGACCACACCCTACAAACGAGGGAGGAGCTAACTACAGCACGGTGCATTTGTAGACCATCAGTGCAATGCAGACAGGTATGTGTGATTCCATGTAAAGCCAAGCAAATCTGCAGAAAGTTCCCATTTGACCCCCTCAGAATAAAGAGGTTTCTTTACTCTGCTTAATGAAGGCATTCAAAATTTGTCCTTACTATGAAGATTTTCTGAGCTAGAGACCCTCAAAATTTGTCCTGCCTCTCGCCCCATGACAGCTCGGATAGGCTCCAGGATCCCATAGACCTGCGATGGATGCATAGGTAGAAAATGTGCTTTTCTTACATATTTTTGAGCATTCAGAGTTCCATAACTCCACCTACATCATTTTCAGGAAAAACCTTACAAATAAGTATGTAAGTAAATATAAGAACACGAAAAGAAACCACCAATTTCAAAGGACACAATCCTGCTTTTGATCATCACATTTTGAATCAAATTTGAGCAGTAGTATCATAAGATACCTCATAGTTTCACTAGCAAAACTGCCCTTGTACCCTGGATGCTTCTGAATAAAACTTTTAAATTGCAATTCTGATAAGCTCTGAAGACCTATGTCTCCATGTGGGATACGTGGCTGATCAAAACAAGCTACAGCATATGAAAGAGCTCATTTTTATATATATATTAAGACCAGGTTCATATTCTAGTCATGACTCCCTTTGAGGGAAAGTAATTTTCTAATATAGTTATATTATAACACTCAATAATGCAGCTCACTGCTGCGAAATGGAAAAGCAACATTACATTCAGAAATCACAGCAGGGTCTGGACTACTGAGGGTAACTTTCCTAAACTTTGGAGAGGAGCAGCTGCCCAGCCTGTCACGGCAGATATGCCAGTGGTTTGTGAAAAGGACTCAAAAGCAGACACTAGAGAGGTGAACTGAAGTTTAAACCACGAGCGAGTCATTTATTATTGCTAGTAGACATGAACATAAAACTCGAGCAAATGCGAAACAGGAGCGACAACTAAACTGAAAACCTAAACCGGGAAAACTAAATAACTATGAAAACTGTGACGAGACTATGGTAACAATGAAAAACAGACATGAACATGATTCTGCCCAGGAACGTGCGAGAAACATGAAACATGAACACAACCTGAGCAGAAGCATGAAAACCTGAAGTGACACAGACGGTAGGAAAGCAGACGACCCGATGAAGACCGAAAGAAAACACACAGACTGAGGTGATCGGGGGAAGCGGAAACACATGGGCAAACAGCTGACTCGAATGAACATAATGACGTCACAGGTAAAACTAAACACTAGACTTTCAAAATAAAACAGGAAACACTGAGAGCCGTAGACATGACAACACAGGCTTGGCAACATGAAACACGCAGACAACAAATACATGAGACTAACACAGACGACCCAGGAGAAACATACTGAACTAAACTCAAGGCAAGCTAATAATAATCCTAGAACTCAACATGATCTCCAGAAATAACATAAGAACCCAAAACAAAACGCAGGGTCTGGACCCGGCCCATGACACAACCGTCCAACGTCAGCGATGCTTCGCTTTAGTCTAGTTTCCTGAGTGCTGTTTTTAGCCTTCTGCAAAGCAAGCTTAACCACATTGTGCAACTACAACTCCTCTAAAACCTGTATAAATAAAGCAAAGAAGTGTATCCCTTTATTACTTAATATGCACATATTACAATGTTTAATTGTAATATGTGAGCTTGTGAGTTAAAGCTTGTATATACTTCAATGTAGGCAGTATGGTAGCTGTTTATGAGAATTCATAAAAGCACACACACACCTACAAAGATGCCCAAAGATCACAACATGTACAGTCGCACAGACAGCAGACTAAGTGCTCTACAATCCAGTTAAACAAAGATGAAAAGTGTTGTCATGAAGCTCACCGAGGCTCAAAAATCATTCTGTCAGCGTAGAAACACACAAGGTTACGTACACTGTTTATCGTGATCATACAGCACTTTAGTCTCAGCCTCTCTTATCGTCCTCATTTTCCCTCCTCTCTGTTGTGCCCTACACCTCTCTGTGTGTGACTCTGTCAGTTATTCCACAGTGAGAGAGCGTACACGGGGGCCGGGAAGGGTGAACAAACAGAGCGGCTCTCCACTGAGGCAAGACGGAGAGAGGCGAGGTGGAGGCGGCAAGCACTTCGGCAGCGGCAGCGTCCTCCTGGTAGGTTTAATGAGACAGAAGGGAAGAAAAACTGGAGGAGGAATGTTGTTTCTCTTACCGCACAGTGCAAACAAACCCCCCCACCGATGCCTTCTCCTCGGCCCACAGCTGGAGGCAGCAGGCAGTTAACAGGAGATGCTCTCTGTGCCACAATTTGCTCCATTAGGTTAGGAACAGAAGGGGACGCCACAGAAAGCCACTTTCCAACCCTTTTAGGGCTTAGCTCGGAAGAAAACGAGGGGAGACAATTCATCCATTACGGCAGCAATATGACCAAGTGGGCCCATTTTGTGGTGCAGCTGCTGCATCTGCAGGTGAACTCAGGGGGGAGCAGGGAGACGCTGTCTGGCGGACTAGAGGAAGACATGATTAGATAATTCAATACTGAGGTTGCTTCACTTCACTTGCATTTGTAGCTGAGACATCACGGGGAGGTGGGGCAGCACTGCAGGGCTGCAATAAGATTTAGGACAGAAATCAAAGTAGAGTGCAAAGACTGTTCCTGCCAGCAGTAAAGACGAAGCTCATTACATTTGCATGCATTTAGAACAAGTAGATGTTTCCTTCTGGCTGCATGAAAGAAAGCCAGTCAGAGAAAAAAGAAATAAAGCGCTGATGGTATGTACGCAAATTCATCTCCACCCTATTAAGCTTTAAGTATCTGAGTTGAGTAATTATTCAATGTTGTGCCAAAGTAGTACATGTAGGTCAGTCGTAGGGCCATATGCATCTGTCAGGTCCTGTATCGGGTCTCTGCAGGATCTTCATTTCTATTTCTTAAGGACGTTTTATAACGTTCATCTGCTGCAGATCATTTTTAAGCCTAACACTTCGTCTTTGATCCTCCATTTGTCCAGTTTCTTTAAATGTTCGAGGACTGAAAATGATCGGGTACAAGGACTGGACTGAAAATGAGTGAAAAAGCGGCCAACGTTCAAAGAAAACCCTTCAGAAGGCCCAGAGAACTATTGCTTACCACCACTTTAGTATAAAAGGACAAGAAAGTAAGGCCCTGGAAACAAAGTATAAAGAAATGGGTTGACCAGTCCTTCCTATTTACTAACTGTCAAAAACATTTCCTGCCACAGTTTTGTTTTTCTCTCTAACTGACCCATTAGAGTTACAAGGACAAGTTGTCTGCGGTCACATATATATTGAATATTGAATAATTAAATGGTATTTTATTCTGCAATGATTCAAACAAAGAAGAATGTTTTCATAATACTAAATACAAATAATAATTATACTATAACATTTTTGAATATCTAATTCAGTCTATGAGGAGGATGTGGCATCCCAATACAAATGTGTTTGGAGCCTGTTTATTGGGCTCACATTCATCCGCGGTGCGAAACAAAGAAATCACAATAACCACCAAAGGTAACAGGTAACACTGGCATCAAACAGGGAAACGGTTCACTCAAATTTAGGCTTTATTTTTTCCATGCCAGCATGCTAACGTGCTGTAACCACAATCAGCAATCCAGCCAGCGCATTAGTCTTTTATAATGTCTTAATGCATGCTCAATCATCCTGGTAAGTAACTCCTGACAAGTTGATTCTGTTCATCTGGACGTGGCGTTCTCAGCGGGAGAAACGTTTCATCACTCGTCCAAGTGATGTCTTCAGTCTCTGAAGGAACAATGGGCCGAGGGTCAGTTCCTTGATCATTAAGTCTTTAATAAGGTCCTTCTAATGGCCAGCAGGGGGCAACTACTAAAGTGCCAAAAAATAAATAAATAAAAGTATCACTGGACAGAAACCGGAGAGAATTTTGTTGCTTCTCACTCCATTTTTGACCTCAGTAAACATTTTTCCCTGAGGGCTTACGATCCTAATGACCAGCTTCAAGTCTTATGTTTCACTTGTCCTTCCTCCCCTCCCCTCCAACCGGTCGCAGCAGATGGCGGTTCTGTCCTGAGCCTGGTTCTCCCAGACGTTTCAAAGTGCTCACTCATATGTGGTCACGTGATTGTTGGGGTTTCTCAGTTTTGTGTGTTACCTAACAATGTAAAACACCTTGAGATGACTACTGTTGTGATTTGAAACTGTAGAAATAAAGTTTGACTGAATTATGTAAGTATGGTCCAACTTCTATTGTAAAACAGACGGTAAAGCAGGATGCTGTTTGACATTTATACAATAAAACCTCACAAAGCTGCATAAATCATTTACCTCAAGCAGAACACTGAACACAACACCATCCTAGGGTTTGTATCACACTGAGATCTGTAACACCTGCAGGAGCTGTGAATGACACAACAATCATTTTAAAATATTTATATATGGTTTCAATTACAATTTTATGCACAAGAGCTTTGATAGAGTACAAATGAGAATGAGAAGCTGCCATGCTTCCTCTGTAATGGCTGAACCAACAGCATTTGCAGCTTTAATGCCTGAAGCTGGGATCATGCACAGGTAAGCAGTTCAGAAAGCAAAGGCTCTGAAGTCCAAAATCTAGAGTAGCCATAAACCCGAGAAAAGGACAGAGAATTGAGGAAGAAAGGGAACCATGGGAGTAAACATACTGGGCGAGTAATTAGCTAAAGGGACACAATGTAGCAGAAATCTGTCAGGAAACTGAACCAAGAAAAGACAAAAGTAAAACCAGTAGGAATTTTTTTTAAAAAGGTGAGTAATTTGAGAATAAAACAGAAACACATTTTTTAAGATAAAAAGATAAAAATGTCATCGTCATGCAGGTCGTGTCAAAAATGTTCTGAACAGATGGTTTGAACCAGCGGTGTGCAGCGAGATGTACGCTGCTGCTTGTAAATGTCAAAGAAACTATCAACCATTTCACTGAGTCACAGGACAAGCAGGGTCATCACACATCACGGGTAAGTGCAGTAAATATTTCCTGAACAGTACTAACATTTAAAGCTGAATGTTTTTAATCCGTAACGTCTTCCTCTCACCCTGAACCTGAGATACAGAAGCATCTCCAGCCAATGATGGTGCACTCATAGTCAGGATGAAGGAAGCAAGATTTGTGTCAGAGGTGACAGTCACGTTAACATCCTGGAGGCTGCCAGGGCATCCGTGCCCAAATGTGCTACATAATAAACGTGACATTCTCTTAAGTGCTGCTGACTGCAGGCTTGAGAATTTAAAGGTCTGCGTGTGATCCTAGCTGACCCGGCCTCCGGTCCGAAATCTGACCCTCACCCTGCTGGAGGGCCACAAGAGGACACTTGAAGCTTGGCTTGGTTTTGTTGTTCAGCATAGACCTCGCTCTTCGATTTTTTGGCTCCTGTAATATCTCGCTAGACATTGACTGTCAAATTATTCATTATTTTAAATCTATTTGGAGCAAATCATTTGTTATTTAACTCAAAAATAACCTTTTGGTCATGAAATCTTCTAGTTTTCATTCATTAAGCTCTTTATACTACTCACAACTGCATTCATTTTGATGCCAAACTAACGGTGCCGTTCCCATCACAAAAAAAGCAACAATCTCAATCTGGCAGAGGTCCTGTGACTTGTGACTGGTGGGTACAAGCACACCACCTCCAGGATTTAAAAAATGACAGACTTCTGAATTTACAGTGTGCTCACACTTCATCTTTTACTGTACCTACAAACAAAGTTGGGTTGGGCTAGAGTAGTAGTAGCATCCTATGTTCTTCTCTTATGTCTGCATAATGTTTTAAATAACACATTACTCGGGAATGTTCATCACTGGTGTTTTGGCGCTATGTTGTTATGTTAGGAACATTTTGACATCTGGGTTAGTGTGATCCACAGTGTCCACATTGCAATTGCTGTTGCCACGATATCCAAAGATGCCTCAGTGGTACATTTGTTCCAAGGATCCACTCGTTTAGTGGCAGGAACATAATAAGTCATCACAATAAACAAAGCACACTGTTCTCAGAACATTTTGTCTCATGAATTAGTTTGTTGTGCATTTTGCTGGAGCAACTGAAAGAGCCTCATATATGTTAACATAACAGGATGCAAATGGTGTTTGCTGAAATACTGTTGCTTACGCTCACAGCTTGCTGTCTTTAACAGTCTCAAAGATTTCCCTGCTTTATTGCACAGGGATTTCTCTACATAGTCATGTTTTGGGGGCCGAATGAAGGCAGATTAACTGAGCAAAGAAAACTTTAAATTTGGCTAAGGTGTAATCCATAGGGAAAAATTTAATCTATACACAAAAAGGTATGAAAAAAGTGTATGGACTCCAAAGAAAGGTAACAGACACCCCAATAAATGTTAATATAAGCTCTAAATATTTGCACAATGAGTACTAATCTAGGAAATGAGACACAGCTCGGGAACAGAGCACAGCTGAAACTAATCAAGACAATGATACAAGAAGTGAAACGAAATACACAAAAGACAAATGAATAGCAAAATAAAACAGGAAGAAATCAAAGAGAGACAAAGAGCTGACAAGATACAGGAAAAATGGATCCTGCAGAAGCTATAAACACTAAATCAAACTCAAAGACAAACACGACTGACTAAAGAGCCTGGAGATGATATACAAGGCAATAACACAACTACAAAGTAGCAAAGAGCCAGAAAGCTATAAGCTAAGAACAACAAGACTCAAAGACTATGAACAAAATAGAGATGCTTATAGACAGAAATACAAAGTCCAAAAACAGAATCTGTGTCACAGAAGAATCAATAAGAGAGACGTGGGATCCTAAAAACTGAACTAAGAATAATAACGGCATGGAAAACATCAGGGGGAAAAACCAAATGCAAAGATTCAGGCACAAAACGTAGAGCGCACAACAAACAGAAATATAAGAACATAAAACGAGCTACCCACCACAGCAACGTCGAACACAATGCTGTGAATATGTTACATTTATAAGGTAATATGAAAAATGATAGTATATTTGATATAATGTTACAGTTATGTTAGTAAAATGCATTATATTTACACCGTTCTGTAACATTACTGTCTCAGTGTGATCTGGTTATTTTGTGGACTTAGAGCATCATCATTGGTAATAATGAAACTTACCAAATTATGACCAAATGCAGAGAGGAAATGAGCAGAGGAAAATTTAATTTTTTAGGTGTTGGACAACCCAGGGCTCCATAATTTAATCAGAAAATAAAGTAATGGAGTGAAACTTGCACGCTAGTCCAAGCTGCTACCGTGTGCACATGCAGCAAATCTCAGGCTCTGCACGCAACATGTCAAACACACCTGTAATGGTTGTACAGACACTTTATTTTCTGATTCTGGTGAATTTTTATGCAGTTTGTGTTGGTAGTTTTTGTATTTATGCAGAGGAAAACATAAGAATGAAGCAATATATACAAAAATATAATGCAGTGAAGCCCTTAGGCATTGTCATTCTGATCTGACTTGTGCCCTTGTTTAGTCTCCACACATACAAAGCATTCAAAGTATGTCATACGTGCATCAATCTGTGTTTCAGGAACCTTTCTAAGAATCATGGAGAGATGTTGTTGAGGCTGAAAACCACAAAGACAGACAACGTAATCCTGAGATTAATAAGCAACTAATGAAACATTCAACTCCAGAAACCTTGGTTCACATCTAACTTGGGTTTCAGGTTTTTTTTAAGCAAAATCACCTGATTTTCTTCTGGCTCAGATTCTCAGCTGGCAGTTTTGTTTTTTCGCTGATTCTTTCATGTTTTTATTTTGGGGAGCAAATGGATGTCTTTTAAATACACCCCTGAATTCTACACTTCTATTTAAAATGGAAAAATCCTAATCTCTCCCTCTGACATGTCACTGCAGCTTCTGTAGTCTGGCCTCAAGCTGCTTTTCTGCCATGGATAAAACACCATATCTAATATCAGGCTCTAAAATATGAGGATTTGCAACTTTTCTGCATGTTCTCTCATCTCCTTTGGGCTGTTCCTGGCAGGACCATTTCCTGAAGGAAGCAGAATCACTGTTATGGGAAGCTGTGATGTGCTTTTTAATCCTTAATTTTAATTTCATGCATTAAACTAAATTAAATCCATATTTTTCTAAAAGCAAAAAAATAAAATTTATGTCTTAGGAGGAAAAAAAACCCTCCTCATAGCTGTCACTTTCTCTTTTAACTAATTTGGCTGGAGCACCTGTAAAATTACTGATGTTTGCCAGACAACAACACGTTGTTTGCAATTAACTCCGGGCTGAATCCTGTGTGAAGAGGGAAACCTGCCAGTCTGCCACATCAGCGGGGAAGTCGTGCACTTCCTCTGCCTACAGGAAACGACAGGCATCACTTTCCACCATGCTTCACTGGAACTCTGGCAGCCAAGCCGACAGACTCATGCATGCATATGTGTGAGTGTATGTGCCTGAGTGCTGGGGTGTAAAAATAGAGGATTTACTTTGATCATATGGGTTTTAATGTGTCTAGACACGCATGAGTGCTTGTGTGTACTTCACTCCTCATGCACATCCGTTAGAACGACAAACCTGTGATTAATTCAGGTTATAGTGTGCGTCTCTGCGCTTACAAACCTCTCACTGAGTCAAGTGATGCAACGTTTTTCTTCAAAAGCATCCATATCATTTCTCCTCTGGGTTACGTGTCACAGCTGTAGTGGTGCAAAAACCTGGTCGCCTCACCAGCAACTGACCAGATGCGAGTCATTTAGGTCATTGTTAGAGCTGCTACATGTGAAGCCATCTCGCTAGCAGCCATTTCAGTCAGACATAAATAGGCAAAGGCGCAGATGCAGGCGGGATTTTTTTATAAACATCTACAGTGTTTGTTATTCTGAGTCACGCTGGCCTTACTGTAGTTCACTTCTCATAAATATTTATATACTTGGGATGGCTGCTGGTTGGTGTGAGCTCTTATTAGTTAATCTGTCCAAACATGCAAGTGTGACATCCGCACCAGGTGACCATGAACTCACATCACCTGTAGCTGTATGTCAGTTCTTCTGATAGTTGTTTTTGGTCACCAACACTGATCATTTTAAAGAAATTTACATTTTAAATAAAGAAAAATGTGTTTTAAAATGCTATAATGTGCCACGCTTTGTTAGCACAATTTTAAAAAAGAAAAAAAATTAACAGACGTGCAAAGTCCTCACGAAGAGACTTTTTACTTTTACGGTTGTTTTGACAAATGTGGAATCATAAGATTGTTCTCACTCTTTGCATAAGTGTGGCCACCTCAGCAGCTTTTCCACAAAGTGGTCCTAATTAATGCCACCGATTGGTTTAAATGCTGCCGGTGAGGAAGAAATATGAATAGCAAGCAACTAGTCTTACAGAATCATCTTGTATTTATACTGTATTTTTCAGTATTTACTGAGGGAATACAAACGTTTAAGTTAAAAAAAAAATGTTTTCTTGACACAGGCAGCACACACTGTTGTGATTCATACATTATTTATTTATTTATTTTATGTTTGAATTATTGTGGATGTGTTCAGTTTTAGCTAGCAATATCGACATGCTATAAATGATTGATGTAGCCACTGTGACGGCACACACAGTGTGATACCCCCGTCTTGGTGTCCTTCCTGTATCAGCAACATAACGTTGGTCCAGGACCAGCGTCACACCTAACCAGTGGTATTGGGTGAGTATTTCGTTAGCCTATTAAAAATCGTCTCTAGCAAACCAACATAAGTGGCCTAAATGTGGCAGTACACCTAACTGGATAGTATATTTATTATATTCTTTAAATTAATAAAGAACAGAAATGCTTACCATTTGTTCCAGAAGAGAGTTTTATATATAAAAAAAAGGCATTTTTTCAATATGACCTGAAACCAGAGACTTAGTCTATTGTGACCTGAGTAAACACCAGGAAAGTGTTTACTCGGGTCACACAAAAAGACGTTATTGGAGATCTTTCTGGGCGAGGATTTGCCCCCTGCTGGCTGCTAAATAGAGCGCATAGTTAAGAGACTTCAGAGTTGACTTTACTTTTCAGACCCAAAAGCTACGACAATATTATACTTTGCCAACACCAGGACAGAGACTCCTGTAGGGGTCACACAATCGTGTGGTGCAAAGAGGGGGAGACTTGTAACAAAGCTTTTAGAGATAAATATAGGAACTCTAAAAAAACAGCATAATGGTAAACTGTCCGCTGACTGTAAAGTATAAATCCTATACAGCAGAAACACAAAATTAACAGTAGAAAGCTGTTGTTTCATGCAGGGAAATGAAGTCTCCAGGACTGTAGTGTAATTCAGCAAGTTTGAGCATCTGCATTTAAATGGCACTTTTACAAAGTGCCTCTCATTCCCCCTTCACACCCATTCACACATCGGCGCCAGCGAGCTACATGCAAGATGCAAGCCTACCCACTGGGAACTATTTGGGGTTTAGAGGCGTAGTAGTTTATGCTCGTAGAGAGGAGGAGGAGGAGGGGATCGCACCACCTATCTTGTGCTTTGCAGACTGAGGCTACGTCCACACTAGTCCGGATCTTTTTAAAAACGGAGCTTTCCTGGAAAAACGATCCGCGTCCACACTATCGTTTTGAGTCGTTTTTCACACCTTTGCACCGTTTTTCACACCTTTGCGCGTCCAGTACCGCGCATGCGTGAAATGTTAGACGAGCCGACCTGCCTGTTGTTTATTTACTTTCGGGCTCTTTAAAACGAGCGGCGAAATGGCGAGACAAAGCACCGAATGTGTCAAATGGAATGATAATGAGGTGGAGCTGTTGCTCCGAGTCACAAATGAGTTCATATTAATCTTCAACACGGCCACTAAAAACTTATTGATTGAAACTGAGCAAACAAAACAACAAAACAACTGCGGTACGATGCCGTCTGACCGTCTTAGTTAAAGTGGTCACATGACTGCATCATATGACTAACATACGTCAC
>VUQR01035762.1:3577-22539 GCA_015108515.1 Hemichromis elongatus
ATAGAGTGGGACAAAATGCCCCCATTCATTGTATTCCTCTGGGAACACTGGGACTGACTGGGGCTGCTTCACTAGCGCAAACACACAAAGATCTCCTTTTACCAAGGGAGGGAGGGTTGGATGAATGGACTGGGGAAGGTGGTGCTGCAGGGGCCCCCCTCTGCTCAGCCACTAAGAAAACACAAGGTCCCCTTCCTCCAACTGCCCACCAGACACATCGACATACACACCTAGGCAACAAGGAACATGTGTACACACGCAGACACACACAGAATTAATGGTCCTCCTGTGTAAGGGCAGCAAGGTTAGGGGGCAATGAGTACGTGGTCTGTCTGTACGCTGATCTGTTTAAGGAGAGAAAACAAAGAAACATAGTTGCCTGATTGCAGCAGGTATGCACAACTGGATTGGAACCAGTGAGACACTAGACTTGACATTCACAGTGTCATCCACCGCTGCAAAGTAAAAATGTAAAGTGTGTAACCAACTGAAAAACATTCATCCCTGAAGATTTTGGTGATGTTGCTCTTTGAGTCAACTTTAAAAAAAACAAAACAATGGAGAGCCAAATACATAAATATATTTTTATTGTTATTAAACTTTGGTTTAACATACTGCACACATTCTGTCAATATTTAATCTTATCTTATAAATAGTACAAAATAATTTCCACCACTGTCCGGTGCATCCCCAGCACAGGTCTAGTGTGTAGAAAATTGCACACTGATGTTACTGCATAATGCAATAATTGTTACTGCAATTATTGTAAATTTTGGCATCATTTGGGAAAATTTCCTACAACAAAAGCTGCTATTCGAGCACTGCCAACAACTGCCTACGAATTACAATAAAAGAAGGTGGACTTATCAAAAAGGCATGCTTAAAGATAGAAAGGCAACACTTAAGACAACGCTTATGGTTACAGACAGCAAATATGAGCTTAAAATAGCTTACATGGAGAATAAAACTAGAAAAAACTGAAAAAAAATCCTCGGTGAAACACATAACCACACATATAACAAACTGTACAAGAAGCAAGTGCTACAGCACATGTACACACACACACACTCACACACGCACACAGTAATTAACCATAGGCCTGGAAGAATAGGAAAGTTTTTGAGTTTGATTTAGAATGTGGAAACAGTTGTGATGGACCTCAAATCAGCACACAGCTCGCTTCAGAGAGCAGGACCACAGTAAAGTGAAAGCACCCTAACCAGACTTGCATCTAATTCCGGGCACTACTATATTATCCAAGCTTGCAAGTCTTTTCATGGACAAGCTCCTAACCTAAGTTTCCTGTAACATCTGAAGGAGTTGTAGCAGCTGAATAGGTTATCGGTATATTTACTATAAGAGCAAGCAGTTAGTGAGTATGTTGAGTATTTCTAATAGTCTGGTTTTCAGCCAACCAACAGTCTCAGATGGTGGCTCTGGCTAATTCACTTCTGTGTCGTATAGGACAGATAACTATGGACTTTAACAATCCAGATTTATACCCAATGCAGTTTTAATCAAATGATTTAGTGTAACAAAAGTTCCACTAACATAACTGAGAGCTAACCAAGTGTAAAGCTCGTCAGTGGCTATAGCTGGTTTTAGACAATTCTGATAATAAAAATAATCGTTTGGTAACTTGGAAATCTTTATTCATAGTTTTATAGCTGCTACTTTTTCAGTGGCTGTGTCTATGAGCTGCCTTTTTGAGGCAGGGTGTATCACGTGATAAATGCAAAAGCGGGGCTAACAAAGTTTGGCCTCCAGGGCAAAATCACCACAAAAGCAGATTTATTTATTTTTTTCCTTTCACTATCTTGTCACACCCACATGAGCATAATGAAAACACACTATAATTAAAGGACACAGAATTACTGTATGCTGCTTATAGGATTTTTATTTAGGCTACCACACAGGTTAATAGATTGGAGGGAGGCCCACTGTAAAATCAGGAATTAGGCATTTTCCATAGCTGGTGAGTCCAATCGACGTTATGGGCTTTCCATGGCTTTCCGAGTCATTGTGTCTGAAGCTGTATGTGCTGACGTAGGAGCTGCCTGTCTATCTAAGCCATTTCCTTGCTCCATTAGTTCTTATGCATGTGTGTGAGTGTGTGGATTATTGTGTTTGTGCCTGTTTTTGTGTTAAGGCAGGTTTAACACCCCAGCTATTCACAGCCTCACCTTACATCAGCACTTTATCGACAAGGGAAAAGCTTTAGGTGATTAAGAGCAGCAGTGATGAATGCAGAGAAGGGAAGATCAAATCTATTGTGATGCATAAATAATTACATCTGAAACTTATTTCGCTGTCACAGACTGCCAGTACTGTGTCAAAAGCCTAAATTATGAATGGCGAGCAAAACCATATTGTAACTTGTAGTTCATCACTGTGTAAATAGAAGGCCACATTTTCAGCAGAGGGCGGCAAGCAGAAATCACGGCACAGGATAGAACAGGGTGGAAAATACGAAGCTAAAACAATAAGAAAGCAACACTCGGAGACAAGATCTCAAAGAAAGAAAAGGAGGAGGAGGAGGGCAGGCGAAGGAGGAGACAAGAGTTATAAATGAAGAACAGAGAGAGGGAGGAGGAGGAGGAGGAGTGCGGCTTTGCAGTCATTAATTAGCCCGTTAGCTAGGGCCCAGGCGGTGCGGTTAGGGCCTGTGCCTTTGTGGGCCTGAAGGAAATGGGCCACATATGAGAGCCATTATAGGAACCGACTTAACAAAGACACATGCCTGTCAGCCACCAGGCTGGGCTGGGCCACTCTGCCTACGGCACACAAAGAGCCCGCCACCACTGTTTGTGTGTGTGTGCGTGTGACTTTTTGCACATGTGTGTATGTGCATGTACGTATGTTTGACTGTGTATGTCCTAGTGTTAAATGTACACTATAATTTGATATGTGTGTTTTCATGCACATGCAGGCATTTTACCTAATAACATCTGTTGTGTAACACATTTCTTCATATTTGTGTATATGTACACGACTCAGTGTGTGCAACCATATCAGAGCGGGGCTTTCGGAAACGTTTCTTTAACCTGTGGACATCCCCCGCTGGCCCTCCACACCATTTAAAACCACATGACAGGAAACCTGGGTCACTTTGAACTATGCTCCCCCACCACACTAGCTGACAAACACACTGACACCATCCTGGAACAGAAGCCAGAGAAGCAACAACAAGTTGCAGAAATGGAAGGGGGGGAAAAAACGCAATGGAAAACAGCTCCCACTGACTTTTCATTGTCTTCCATTCAGAAACCAGATACATATAAGTCAAAGTTTTTCACAAGTCAGCACTAAACTATAAAACTTTCAGAATCCACAAAGAGTCCAAAAAATAAATACTAATTAATGACCCATGGTTGACTGGATGATGCAATAGATAGCATTAGCTGTCTGAAAGTGAAACATCATGCAGTTTCAACTCTTGCACTTTTCTAGCAGAAACTTTGTTTTGGTTCTTTATTTTTTCCATATGGATGGCATCTAGTGTTTCAAATTAAGATATGAACAACAACTGGCACTTCTAAAAAGTGGTTTTACCACACTGAGCCCTATTCTTTCAGCTGAAACAGTAGCATTTGGTCAGCTCCTCGGAGTATTGGCCTGAGAGGAGCTCAGGTCTGGATTTGATAAGTGGAAACAGACCAGTGCACCGCCGCCTGTGTGTTTAAGGCCAACACACATCCGACACAGCGTAAACAGCCCGTACCCAAGTGACTAAAACCTGGAGCTTAGCCATAATAATTCTAACTCTCTGTACAGTAGATGCACCATGTGCTGCTTACTTCACTGGGTTTGTTTGCTGACAAATGCCATTGCCTTAAAGATAACTTAAATAACAAGAAGCTGCAGCACAATTTTCTGAGTGAAAACAAATATTTAGGGGTTTTTTTTTGGTGCATTCATTTTTGTATATTTATGAAACAGCAGATTGCAGTAACTCTGGCATTTTCAAATTACATTCAACAAAGAAAATAAAAGTGAAATACACATTATGCCCTTTAGATGATGGTTGCAAAGCTCCACATGATAACACTCTGCTCTCATGAGCCATCTTCTGCATATCTCTTCATTCTAAAAAAAACAAACATGACACAGTATCCATGCTTCACAGTGTGGTACAGGATTAGAGTAGGAGCTGGTTTTTATGGTCTCGCTCTCCCTTGGGGCTAAGAGGGCTAATGAAGTCCAATGCGAGCTTTATTAAGATCCAAGGGTGAGGCCTCATAATAAAAAGATGAAGAAGACGACGAGCGGGGGGAAAGTAAGCCCTCATTAACTATATCACACCTCAGGAGAGCAGGGAGATTCAAAGCTTGGGACCAATTTGGGGGGGTTAAAAGCAATATGGGATGGACGGATGGCAGAAGATTCAGATTGTCTGACTTTTTTTTCTTTTAAAGTCCAACTACTTAAAAAAAATAAACCTGTTAAATTCCCATGTGACAGTCAGCCATGCTGAGCAAATTGATCAGCATTTGGCTCACAGCTGGCGGTAATTTCTTGGTGGGTATGTAGGTAAACAGTAAACAGTGAACACTTCACGAATCTCAGTACATCAGATGGCTCACTGAAACAGATGTAGGAATAAGAGGAGTAGGAGAAAAATGAAAAACTGAAAAAGAAGCAGAAGCCAGAAAAGTGAGTGCACGCATCTCCCTGCAGGTTTCTGTACACGCTTCACAGGTGTTTATGCATTTAGATGCTTAAAGGTTTAAAAAAGATTACTGTTAGCAGGAAATACTGCAGAGAAAGAGAACGGAGGAAGAGGATAAGCCTTGAGCACCTTTGGGTATCAATTGCTGAGTAATCAATGCAACAGTGAATGATCCCGCTATAACCAGGGTAATAACTGGGTCACCACTGTGTGGCCTTTTGTTTTGCTTTCCAATCACACATGATAAAATGAGGAACTGCTTGGACAGACAATAATAAGATCATCTGCACAAAAGATAAGAAGATCTTGGCTTCCTCACATAGACGGACAAGAAAAAAAATGAGGATTCTGCAGAGGGCAGGAGGAGTAAACGTAAAAAAAAAGTCAAGAGTGAAAGGAGGAAAGGAAGAAAGTGTGTGCGTTTGATTGTGTATATGTAGATGTTTGAGAAGGTGAATTTGGCTACTAACCTGGATCTGTTGCTGAAGAATGTTTATCTTGTGCTGCTGCTGCAACAGCTGCTGCTGCTGTCTGGCAATCTGCACACACACGCACAAACACACACACACACACATGAAGAGTGAGATTGATGAACAGACAGTATGCTTACAGTGTGTGTGTGTGGTTGTGTGGATGGGTATTAATATCTTCGTGGGGACCAAAAATTGGAAGTTTACTATTCTGGTGGGGACCGACAGCCCTTGTGGGGACCAAAATCCCGGTCCCCACAAGTTTGAAGGCATTTTTGAGACTCAAAATGTGGTTTTAGTGTCAGGGTTGCAATTAGGTTATGGTTAGGGTAAGGGTCAGGGTCAGGGTCAGGGTTAGGCATTCATTTTGGATGGTTAGGGTTAGGGTAAGGGGTTAGGGAAAGCATTATGTCAATGAGATGTCCCCACAAGGATATAAATACACACACACACACACACACACACACACACACACACACACAAGTGAAGATAATTCTGACAACTAAAATAATAGCTTGAAGTACGAAGCAAAGGTAAATGAAACTATTGAAAAAGTTAACTTTGAATTATTTGAACAGTGGTGAGCTGGAAGTAAGAATCTGCAGTTTGTTTGTCTTTTGGTTGTCATTCGAGGCTAGCAACAGCACTGTTTGGTTTCAAATCTATCTAAACCTTTTTAAAAATATACCGCATGTCATTTCCTTTTCATTACATAATGATGTCACCTCTCTGCATACAAGCATCAACGAAAAGTGATGACTGAAACAAAGAAAGCTAACAAGAAGGTATTGCAAAAAACGACATAAAAATTTTAAATTAAATAAATGCACGAATGAATAAAGTTATGCTCAGCAGCTCCTCCTGCAGCCTAATACTACAGCTCTTTCCTGTCGTCTCTGATGTGATAAAACTAGCTTGGTTTCCTAGAAGTACAAAATCAGCTCTGGCCTCTTCCTTTCAGACAGGAAACTTCCCTGCAGCTTGCTGTCATTTGGCGGCACACAAACATCACAGAACAACCTGAAAAGATCTGCAGATGTGGGTACTAGTGTATGTCTGTGGTCTGCGGTCACACACACACATATACACAAACAGGTGAAGTGAGGTGGTTCCGTTGCCATGGCTGCAGCAAGTTCCTGTCAAAGTCAAAACATGGCAACAAGAAGAAAACATGTCTTGAAATCTTACAGGAAGAGAGCAGGGCTTTAAAGTGGTTCACTCTTACTGCAGTTACCATAATAGCAGAAAGGCATATAGAAAAGGAGAACGAAGAGAAAAAAAAATAATAGAAAGAAGAATAGAGAAAGTGAGAGAAGTTGTGCACAGGTTATGAGAGCAGGAGCAGAGCATAAAAGAATAAAGAGGGAGATGAAAGAGAAGCATAGAGAATGAATGAAGGCCTGCAGCTTTCTTGCAGTCACAACAACAACAAAAAAAGGAAAGAAAATGAGAAAAGCTGCTTGAGGAATTCCATTCAGTCATTTCTAAGAAGGCGTGGGAATTTCTTCAGGACTGCAATGGAAAACTCCAAAGAGGGAATTATGTGCTTGAAGGGTCATGATAGCGCACACACACACGCGCGCGCGCACACAAATAGTCCCATTTTACCAAAGTGTGATGTTCAATGTTGGACTAATGCTTATGTAGTTTCAAGTTATGAAACTCAGAAAAATGCAAATAAGAACTGGTTTGTATTTACTGCATGTACTGTAGCATGCATTGTTGTTGTTTAAAGTAGTTGTCCTTCATTTGTGATGCAGGAAGAAGAAGTAACAAACACTTTTCAGTGCACACAGACTCAGTGACTGTCACAGTCTAGGCTGAAGTCAAATAAAAAAAAAAAACCCAAAAAACTTCCTATGTGTTTTCCTGACTTCAGCTTGACTTCAATGAAAGATATGTAGAAGAATTAATGAGGAATTAGTAGATACACATCAGTAACATCTGCTGTTCTCTCATTCTGTGTTCAAACTTACCAAAAAGTCCTAAAGTTATACTCAACAATGTAACCGTATTTGTGTATTTGTTTTATGATTACCCTAACCCTAACCCTAAACATTTTGCATACCTTGGATTTGTACTAATTACCATATTAATTACAATTAAAGATATTGTTCCATCCATCCGGTTTTTCCATTTATTTGGGGAGATGAAGAAATTGGACTCCAAAAAGAAAGACCCTGGCAAAATGGTGAAAATGAAGTCAACAGTGAGCCAACACTACTAACCACTGCACCACTCTGCCCTGCGATAACAGTTACTGAATAATATTGTATTACTTTTGCCAAAGAAAGTAGGAGTGTGAGCTAGTAGCTAAATCTGATACAGCATATCTCTTCTCCTGGGAGATGAATGGATTTACACTTAGCTTCTAACAAATAAATAACAATAAGTAACAAAAGGAAGTAATTTACCACAGAATTGTTTCAAAGGCAAAAAAAAACAAAGCCTAAGAATAATCGTCAAAGTTGCATTTTTTGCAGCTTTGGAGGTTTTGATCATGACACAGAAGCTTCACTTATTTATCTGTAAGTGTGGAACTACATTTCTGAACATTTTCCAGTTTATAATGGTTTAATAGTCGAAATGTGTTCATTTTTCGCAGGTGACAATACAAATTCAATTCACTGGGTATTCTGGAGTACTCATTGTATCACAGTCTGAAGGATTACCTTTAAAACTTGTGATAATTTTAGTTCACTCTCTTGTATGGCCTTTAAAGACCCTCTTTTTTTTACTACTGAACACTCAGCAGACATGTCATTATCAGCTACTGAAGGCCTCCTACATTCAAAGCATAGATCAACTTTTCTCTTTCCCAGAAGTCTTGCGTTACTGCGGGGGGTTCTCAAAATTAGGGGTCAGATCCACAAATGGCTCACAGGTGCCCCCCTACCCAGCCCCCTGCCCCGACACCACCCCCCAGGAGCTTTCACACAGACTTGATTTAATGAGCAGAGGGTCTCAGGAAGAGGGAGATATTTCACATCCGATATCCACAGCATGAAAAATCACTCATGCCCCTTAAACTAGGCAACAGACGGGCTCCACATTCAGCTGCCAGAGAATGAAAATGGCACAAAGAGAGTACAGGGGGTAAAGACAAAAATAAATCGAAAAGGATGAAATAAAAACATAAAAGGCAATGTTGGAGAGGATGTGTGGTTTTGATTCGAGGTGAGCATGTTCTTGATAAAAGGTGGGGTTTCCGTAACAACAGGAAATCAGTGAGAAAATAAAAAAGTGTGATAGCATTTTTTCTCAGTTTCACAGAAATCACAAAATGAAACAAAAAAAAAATATCAACACTTTTTTCACAGTGATCTGCATGTGCTGATGTCCTGTGAAGTCATTAAATGGTCTTTAACCTGCTTGCTCTTTAGTGCATTGTCTGATGCATATGAGCACAGAGGCCCAGCTTTGAACCACAATCCATAGAGCGTTGTCTGATGTAGCAAAAAGTTTGGAGATCTCAATTTGCACATAACAAATAGTATTGTCAGATATATTGTAATTGAACAGAATTTGCATTATTTTCCTCTGAACTGTAACAGAATACAAGTGGAAAATGGCTAGAAAATAGTACTAGTTTTTTTGAATATACTGTTTCCTCCACTGGAACGAACAAAGTTCCCACAGTTTGGATGCTTATACATTTCCTAGCCTTTGGCAGACTAAACGTGGTCTTCATCAAGTCTTTATGAAGTTGTGCTGCAATGTTGGCACTCACACCAGACCCTTTTTTAAAAGGTAGTTTTATATATAACTGGGTTGCTACCAAGTGCAACATTAAACCCCAGTTGTTTTGGTTTCTGGCCTCATATAAATGTAAAAGGATCTGCCACGACTCAGGTATGGCTGCTTTGTGCAACTTTTATTTTAATTTTACACTTTCCAAAGTCTGTTTTCTGTCATCTCAATCCCTGCTGCCAGCTCCGCTCCTATCAGCCGATCTGATCGGCTGTCCTCCGAGCTTGGAGGCAACTGAAACAGGCAGGGCCTGATTAGAAGATGCTTGCTGGCTGTGACAACCAGCCTCTCCCGACACCACGCCCTGAACCTGCTGCTCCACCCCTCTTCTGCAGCTGAGCCACAAACCACACCCTCTGCCACAATAGCGTTTCCGCCCTATATTGCACTCTGATGACATAGTGGTATAGGCTGCCAAGCAAAATCCCACAGGTTATTGCCTGGTGACTCAGTTTGTGCCATGTGTACTTCCTTCTCCAAACTCTGAATCTCCTTCCCTAAACCAAACCGAATATTTCCAGTTGTGAAAGCTACCACCTGCTGTGTCCTTCATGTAAGAAAGGCAAACTTTTTAAAGTAGTTTAAAATGCATACACACAGCGGTTAGGGTGACTAACCAAACGCAAGTGGAAGTGCTTCCTGCTACACAGTTCTTTTAATCTTTAAGCTCTTGACTTGAGTCACAATTACACTCACATGAAGCTGTGGTCTTGACTGTTTAATCTCTGGAAACTGAATTTGTAGGCAAAGGGCAAGACTAGGCTCTGCCTGTAGTCCAAGCTCTGTTCACCAATCATGTTTCAGCAGGCTTTTGTTGCAAGCAGTCTGCAAAAGATGGAGCCAAACTGTTTTTTGCTCTTAAATCTACTTGCAGTTGCTTTCCTTGCTTTCAGATTGCTGGGGTCACCCATAGTTTGAGTGGAAGACACCAACATCTCTGCAAACATTTGCTAACTAACCTACTGAGCCTACTTAAAACAATGAGATTAAACCAGAAGGTTTGGATTAAATTTGGGTTAAATTTGCATCTTTCGAAAAACTTAAGTTTCAGCTGTAAAGTTTTACTTTCAAGATGACCATTTTATGATTTCAGTGTATATCAGTGTTTGAAGTTTCACTATGGTTTAGCCGACATGCTCTATTCAAACTAAGGGTGACTGCGCTAATCTACTAGCAACTGCAAGGAGAGAGCACCTTCGTTTTGGTCAATCTGTATATTTATATTCATAAGGCAATCATCCAGATGGTTAATTTTTAAAAATGTCCAACCCTGCTTCTTTAAAGAGAAAGGAAGTGAGACGAATTATGGTGACCTCAGCAGGAAATACGCTGTATTTGGTCAATGCAGTTGCAACTATTCACAATCATTCATCCCTTATATAAATTTCCAGCTGCTTTTTAATTTTTCAGTTAGATGATAAGCATAATCTCAACAAAATAAACAACAGCATCGCAATAAATGCTCACAAATATCAGCAAATTCCTGGTTGTAGAAAGCTTAAACTATCGGATGTATGTTTGACCACACCATCGAGTGGGGACCCAGAACGGAAAAAGTTAAAGTTAGCTTAAAGTTAGCTTAAAGGATGTTAGTCAGTTCAGTCATGGCTTATAAAACCCCGAAACACAACCACATGGTAATAACACATAATGTAGCAACACAAGCATAAATGTCAGCATTAATGTCAAACACTTACGTGAATTACTACGTAGGCTTTATAAAGATTCCCCTGCAGAAGTCTAAATCAGGCCTTATCTGAGAAAAACCGCAGATTATAATCTGACAATTAATCTGCAACAGCAAAAAAAATTAGGGGCAGCAGGAAGTCAGTCGATGCACTGATGCAATCTAACAGAATTGAATGTATAACTTTAAAATGTGTCAAAACATTTTATTTTACTTTTTCTTTAAGATAAATGTGTTTGCTTATTGAACTGGACTTGATGTTAATGTTAGGCTGGAGGACCTTTTCACTATCTGTTTGAGCTGCTATATGATGCCTTACTTCTCTCCTCAAAACACATGTGCACAGTCCATTAACTTCCATACTGTGTAATTACACTCTGAGTGGAAAAACAGCAAGAACAGCAGTCTTGGAAAAACATATCGAGACAAAATGACAATGAGTGTGCAATAGAGTGATCAACAGAGTGAGAGAGGGGACGCTGTGTAAACAGTTGCCCTGCAGACGAACGACACGTTCGCGGGTTGTTTTTCCACTGTTTAGTCTGACAGACACAGAGGATGAGTGTATGAATGAGTGTGAGAAAAAGCAAAGAGAATGAATGAGGGACATAGAGCAGTGGGAGGGCTACGAAGTCCAGGGGCGTGTCTGGTTCATGATCAAAACCAGTTGGAGTTGCAGAGGTCAGCTGAGTTATTTTGGGTGTCTGTCCTCGCAGAAAGTATTCGGTTCACTTTAGGCGAAACTGGTGAGACCAACGCCGTTATTTGTCTCATCATGGCAGCTTTATGAAAGCTATTAAAGAAATGCTACATGTATATTTGGGTTGCAGTGATTTAGGGGTCTTTCTCTATGTATGTTTTACGGAGAGATGGTTTGAGTCCCATGTATTGCAGTTAAAAAAGCGATACACTTGCTTCTGGGGAATTGCTGCTAGAAGGTAAAGTACCAAAGGCCAGCAGGAAAAAATGCTTAGCTATCTGTTTCTATTTGTTTAATTTGTATCATTGCAATGCATTTGAATATAGGTGCTTGGTTACGCGTTACTGTTGAGCTAACAGTTTAACAAAAGGGGAAAAGTATGAAAGCATGTTGGCTTTATTTAACTTTATCTTGAACGTAGATAGGAGCTTAAAATCCCCTGAAAAGAGAAGTAATTATCATATTTTCTCAGTTTATAAAGGTGAAAATAATAATACCATATAAACTGCTCATTTGTAGTTACATGATACTTGTCAATATACTATAGTTATATGGCAAACACATTTTTGGTTAATCGAGGTATTTTATAATATGTTTTTAAGGAGAATAATAATGATAGAAAATATTTAATTTTAATAACACTTAGCAAATCCGGTGTTAAAAAACGATTTATAGAAGCATTTAATATGCGGATAAAATTAATAACACATATAGACAGAAAGAAAAAGAACACTTTTAGGTAAAAATTCAGACTCCATGAAAAAATTAGGAAAACAATCGATGTATCAGTTAAATGAAATAAGGCATACAAACGTAGATAATAATCAAATAATAATGAGTTAAAGGTAAAAAGACACTGACAGATGAGATGCCATTGCATGTTTTGAGTGTTTGTACTCCACACCAAGTAACCATGGTCAAGAGGTGCGGTAGAACAGATTGATATCCCGATGTGGGCCATGTTGTTGGAGGAAAATCTTTTCACCGACTGCGTTAACAGACCGAAACACAGACACGGAAAGTCAAAGGTCAGCGGAGAGTTAAAGATCTGCTCACATAAGCACAACTGACACAACAGACACACACACACACAAGCGCACACACACACACACAGTTGCTGCTTTAGAAGAGGAACAAAGCAGTGCATCTCCCAGTTTCTTTGTGTGTGAGTGAATGGCAGGACTTGCTTCAGGCTGGGAACACTCTGGTGTTGAAGATTAAGTCTTTTTTCTTTTCTTCTCTTTTCTTTTTTAAATCCAGTGAGTACAAGTTTGCAAACTAAATTTATCCAGGTCTGGTATTCAACTTAATCTTTTTATTTTTTGTGCTTTTGCATTTTAACAAAACAAAGACCTGTTTCTTCACCAGATGCTCTAATGCAAATAAACACATTCCTAAAACATTTTAGTCACCAGTTCAAAGGTTCAGCTACTTTCTGTGTAATAATTAAAAAAAAAAAAAGAAGCTCTTTATCTAATGGTGTTCTTGTATTTTTCATTTTCCTGTTAGGGATTCCATCCTATACCCTTTTTTCAGTAAGGGTAAGGGGACTCACTTTTTCTTTCCATGATAACATCTTATAGGTTTGCAGGTAATAATGTCGAGTGCTTGATTCTTCATCAAAAGGTGCAATTTTCTGTTTGTATTCTTACCACAATATTCAGATTGTGTTCATGAAGACTTGTTTACATGAAGTAAGAAAATAAAGATTATCTGCTTTATAAAAACAGCTGTCACAGATTCAGGTTTTCTGCATTTGTAGATAAAACCTTTGTGATATTACTGTCAACGTTTAATCAGCAGTTCTGTGTTACTGACATGACTGGCCTGCGCTACTTTTCTAAGTGATTATCTGTGATGACCCTCTAGTAATCAGCCCTTAGTTAACAGGGCAACTGTCAGGCAATAAACCAGTAAACAATAAAAAAAACATAAGGGTTGGTTTACCAAAACATTTCCTATAACTTTCACTAAAACCAGCTATTTTTTTTTTGTATTTCTGATGGAAAAACACAGTTACAAAGTCAAATGTAGTTAACGTGGTTTAGCTAGCACACCCACATTGCTCATCACGGCTAACTTGAAAATCTTTCTTACTTGATCACATTCAACAACTTATAAGCAGGAATTACACTTCAAACATGTTACTTTAAGGACACATCAACTCTACGTGAATGCATATAGTGCTTGTATACTGCTCTCACTTGAAATACAGCAAATAACAATTCTGCGTTAATGATGGCTTCCATCTGGCCTTCATTGCTTTTGTAATGGATTACTTTGCTGGTCACTCATTTAACTGCTACCTACTGCAAAACTCAAAATCGACCTTAGCACTACATTATTTAAGAGCAAATGAGCATTTTCAATCTGCGCTTTTGTGCTCGATTTTGGTTTGCTCCTTTTGGGATATAGGACCTTTTCCCACCTTCCTGCACTGTGGATATTGTTTTATCTTTGAGAGTAATCGGACAGGAGCTACTTCCTCTTGGTGTATGTTATATCTCTCTTTGAACAAGATCCAACCAAGGAAATGCACTTTCCTCATGAAGACGTCACACCTCTGTGGACTGAGTTTGACACCATGTCTTTGTTATCTCTGTAGAACAGCTCTGATGTGTTTAACATGAGTATCAAATAAAGGAGAGTGGACTAGGTGGTTGTCCATTCTGAAGCAAAAGAAAACGGAGCCCTAGGTGTCCAAACAAAATGTAATAATATTACAAAATCAAAACACTGGGTCAGAGACCCAGGACCATGACAGTTATACTGTTTTATACTGCTGAGAGTCTTCTGTTGTGCTCGTCAAACACATTTCATTGCAATGTTGACCCTGTACCAACTTGCATATAAGAAATAAAGCTGAAGCTGAAACTAAACAGACAATTAAATAACAATAAAATAAATCAATCAATGAAAAAACAATCAGTAAATTAATATACAATAAATAAAATTAACAAAGTAAAGTAGATTGAAGCGACTAAAAACTGACCGAGTACAAGCTAGCTCTGGTACTACTCCTAAAATGCCTTGGAAAAAAGGTGCGTTTATAAAAGCAAACAATACAATTTTAAAATGAATTTTAAAATGGACAGGCAACCAGTAAGAAAGGGCAGCCTTGCTGATGTGTCATAAAAGAGATATTAGGATACACTACATATATTCCTACCAGATGTCCATAACAGTGTAAGGCATTATGTTGACGTCCCGCATGTTGGTATTATCCATCTAGACTGGGATGTACGCTGACCTGCCCTCCCTGGTAGTGACCAGTCCCTCTTGGATGACAAGACCCTCAGGTGATGGTGATGGTTCATCATTTGGGACAAACAGACTTTGTCCTGAAAACTGGGCTCCAATGTGCCACAGAAGATTTGTCTGATTTTTTGAATGTTGCATGATCTTGGTTGCCACTTGCCCCATTTACCAACAACGTCCTCTATTACATTAAATCCAATAATGGTCTGTTATGCAACAATGGGAACACTTGATACTAGCATTGGAACTAGAAGACAGTTTTCAGGGTGACATTCCAAATAAAGCACTGTCTCTATCCACCCATCATACGGGATCTCAATACCATTAACTGCTAAAGGCACTAGTGGTTCTGTTCCCAAAAGCTCAGCAAGTGACCTGACAGTGCTATGTGGTAGGTGTTGTTTCCAGCAGTCATCTTTAATGGGACTTGCCTGAACTCCCGTATCTAGGTGGCACTGAATTGTGCATCTTTTACCACTGAGAGTGATGAGCTTGGTTTGCCATTGTTGGGCTATGTAACCAGTAGGTGTGTTGCTTGTCAATTTGCTGGTCTTTGGCTCTGTGGGGCCAGCTCCAGTGCTTGTGTGATCATTTAATAGTGCTTGATGTTGTGAGGTGTTTTGTGCAGAGACAGGATTTATGTGAGAACTGGATGAGGAGAGGGCCACTGTGGGTCCCAGCTCAGCAGCTCCCTCCCGTTTCTTTGGATGATCCCGGTCTGTGTACACCCTTGAGAACGATGGCCCTCCTGACCACAGCGGTAGCAGTACCCTCACAGGTCACCAAGCTGTCACGGCCTCTCTGCACATTTGGCAACGCTCTTGTTCTTAACTTTGTTGCTATAAAGTCTAATTAAAGATTTCTTACTTCTGTACTTCCAGCGCATCAGCTTTCAGGCCTTCAATGAGCTCTTCCTCCAGGCCTTTACTCTGTCCTTGCTTTTTCTTTGTTGCCACCACTTCACCCTCCTCGGTCTGAATTTCATCCTTTCTGTCTGGTTTACTAATTTCCAAGCAAATATTAACGATATATTGATCTATATAAGCAATTATAATAGACATTGTAAGCATGAATGTTAGGATTTTACTCTGATCAGATAGTTCATTTTATATAGTGTGTTGTCTTTGTATTCTCTGTGGACCTGGGTCCTTTCCAGGGTTTCATAATTAAAGTAGCACAGGGAAAAGAACTAACAGGAAATCACATTACTTGATTAGAAATAACTAAACTAATCTTAATGTTCAGATTTGTTGTTTTTTTTTAAACTGATCTGCCGTCAGTCACCTAAATCAGATTTTCTAATGTGTGCCTGGATAATTTAGGGTAACATTTAAAAAGCAAACCATTGAGCGACACACCTGCTGATCTGTGTGTTACAATGAGTTGGCTTTCATTTGAACCTAAAAAGAATAAAGTGCCCGATTCTTTTCTTCAGATCAAAAGAACTGAACTAGAGATGTGAAAATGTCTTAAATCCTATTTGGTCCTCATCATCGATGACCCTCGGTGACCTTTGAGGAGACGGGGTCACGGCCTGTTTTGTGCGTGTGTGTTTTGGGGTGAAGGGGAGCTGAGGTCAGAAGGTCGAGTATTATTAATCATGCAACTCAAAGCTGTGCACGTGTCACATGGCAGTAAAATATTTTCTACTGTATATTGTGTGTTTTCGTTTTGGAGTTTTCTTTTAGACGAAGACTAAAAAGAAGAAGATGAAACTTAAAATTTTGAAATATTTGTTTTAAATGCATCGTTACAGATGAGGTTGGATTTTAATTTTTTAATTATCAGTCATTGAGTTTTTATTCAACTCATGTTTTACAGAGACAACCATACCTGCTCCCAGTATTACCAGTATTGAATAATTATTCATTCTATTTCATAGAACAAGGGAAAGTCTGCCTTCATATCCTCTTTGAGCACATCCCGATATTCCTCTCCTGCATGATCACCTTCCTGTTTTTCAGACTCCAGCTATAATTATCATCAATGCTTTAACTTTATATCCTTTCCTCAGTCTTCCTATTGCTTTAAAAGTCCCTTAATTGTCTTTGAGCTTGACACCTCCCTGGCCTCTTTATTCTTCTCTTCATATTTCTCTTTTGCTTTCTTTTCTTCGATTTTCCCTTTCTTTTTTTCTTTCCCCTTCCTCTTTCCTGTGGATTCAATTTCCTGTCTCTGCTCATTTCCATTACCCATCTATTTCTCTCATTTCGCCTGTTTCCTCTTTTCCTTATTTGTCCTTTCCTTGGTTGCTTTTGGTCAAACAGTTGTCTCATTCATTAATCAGTCTGGAATCATTTTCCCCAGAAATTAATCTCTGTTAAAAGGAAGTGTTTTTTTTAGTGAATTGTGACTCTTGCATTCTTAGACAAAACATGTTTACTTGTGTGCTTACATTTTCTTTCTGCCCTGATCTTTGATAATAACTTGAACATAAATGGATGCTTGTACCTTCCTTGTATTGTGGATAAATGCTGGCATTTATCTTGCCAACATCCGATGACTCAGTTTGTTTAAGGCATTCTGCTTCAAATCAATGAATGAAAAAAGGGAAAATAATCATGAGGGTGTGTCTGGTTTGCCAAGCTTCCCGTAAGTAAATGTACTTTTTTTTTTTTTTCAAATCTCTGAGAAGAGGAAGGAGGTCTGTTAGTCACTTCAATATTAAATTACGCAGCAACTTGAACCTAGTCCAATTTAAACGGTCCCGGCGTTCCTTTTCAGCCAATCACAGAATTCCTCACCACCCACACAATTTCTCTCAGCCAATTGCAGGATGCCGTGGAGAGACACGAGTGGTATTCCATTCATTCTTCAGCAATGAGCGTTAAAGCAGCGGTTTAGTGTTTCCTTTTTTCTGTCCATCCCTCGATTGTTCTTTCCATTATGTGTGTGCTTTGTGGGTTAAGGGGGGCTGTGTGTGCAAGGGTGTGTGGAATGTGTGGTGGGATGTGAGCAACTTCCTGTTTTTACTTGTTAGTACGTCCCTGCGGTGCTTGACTTGTGTGTGTGTGTAAGAGAGAGAAGAAGGAAAAAGTAGAAAGAGGAGATTTACAATACAGCGCATGGTCCAAAGAAAGTGGACACCGTTAGTTTTAAAAAAGCAACAGTGAACATGTTCAAATCAAATCTAAATCAAATCAAATTAAATTAAAAGTATTACAATTTCAGAGCTTCTAATATCAGATTTCAGAAACAAAACAGAGATAATTAAAATAATAATAATAATTTGCCTCTCTCCAAAAATACAACCAAATACAAGACCTTAAAACTGGCAACAAACATCAGTTGTTAGCAAATGCAGAATATTAGTTCATCTCCAGCATATTCAGTTGTGAGTTGTGAAGAGTCGATGGACCTGAACAGTATTGAACAAATAGCATTGTATGTGTATGTTTGTGAACTTAGATGGAAAGAAATCATGGCCAAATAAAGGCGGGAGAGGGTTTTATGGCAGAAGTTACTGGCATGAAACCTGTTTGTTTCATTACATTTTTCACCATGAAGTACTGTGTGTGCACCAGACTGTGTAAAGGAGTGCGTATTCAGGTACAGCGCTGCTTAACAAAACCCAGTAGCAGTCCACAGAGGAGACGCTTGTGTGGAATGTGAAAACTATCCTGGGCTGGTTTACATGCATAAGCAACTGGAAGATCCCAGGCGGATGAAAAAAGTGCACTGAATAGTGGCAACAAAAAGCCGGCCAAACACGAGAAAGAAAATTGGTCAAGGAAAGGAAAAAAAAACATGCTGGAGGTTTTTTATGTGTAAGTTGAGAACGTTCACCAGAGATGTAGAGAGAGACATGCTCTCAGACTTCCACTTCCTGAGAGAGTTCAAGGTAGGACACAATTACATCAGTCGTGATTATTTACAAAGTGCAATCATTGGAATGCAAACTGCATTCAGGAAAAGAGTCAGCAAGTTCAGAAAAGAAAAAAAAGCTACGGTTTTTACCTGCCACACCACCACCGGACATTGGCCCATTCCTGTTAAACATTTTGAAATTAACATTGTGTATAAAGCTCACTTGGCTTTATACATTGAGATAGATAACAAAGACCCATCAGAAGGCTGCTTTCACTCAAAACTACAAATGGAGGGATATTAAAACCTAACAAGCTTGTGTTTCAGACATGGACTGTCATTCCTAACAAATATATGAATGTAATGTAACGAATTTAGACCTTTGGAGTCTTGTCTGTCTTTGGATCAACTTACTTGTGCAATCAGGTTTTGTTCAAGCATTGCCCTAATATTGAAAACATCTCCATTGATGTTCAGAAACAGATGTAACATTACCAGACGAGACTGTTATTTTTGGGTGCTATTATTTTTGCACCCAAGTATCTGTTTTAACAAGCTGACTTTAACAATGATATTTAGGTGGGGGGGGGGGGGGGGGGGGGGGGGGGTCAAACAGATGTT
>VUQR01035762.1:23279-34866 GCA_015108515.1 Hemichromis elongatus
TAGGGGAGAAGGCAACAAAAAAAAAAAAAAAAAAAGCTGCTGTGATGAAAACAGATAAAGGTGTTTACAACACAACTTAAACAGTGAGACTTTTTTTTTTCTGTGTGTCAAAGGTCAAGTTCAAACCCTGCGAGTAAACTGTGTAATTTAAACTTGTACATGTGTGAAACACATAACAAACAAGTAGCTACCATTTTAATTATTTCAATAACTCATCATCCCCATCAGCTGCCCAATGCTTTTTTGAGGATATTTATTTTATAGAAATCCACCATGTAAATACATGGTGGAAATTCAATGAGCACACAGACTAGTGATTACAGTAAAACCCCTCAGGACTCGTAGGGAAAGTGTTTCTGTGTGCGAGTGTGTCGGTGGCTGACTGACTGACTCGTGACTGAAGGGATGGCGGTTGATCATGCACTCTGCTCGTGAACACAGTGGATGCTGATCTCTGTGTCTTTACTCTGGGTTTGTTTGTTTTGTATATCAAGGAGCTGATGCCTGTTTTTACCTCAGTGGACGTCATGGTTTGTTTGGAGAACATGTGTGTGCTCTTGAAGTGCTGGCTGCAGGTTGTTATTCTTGCTCTGTCCTCATCTTGTTTGTTTCTAAATTTCATTAGAATAAGTAATAGAATAACAAAAATCATCTTTCAGATAATTCTTCTTACAGATTTAAGTTTTTTGAGTGCCGGGTCTTTCTCTGATATCGCCATGTAGTATATAAGTATCCATGCCTCTAATATTTTACAATACATGAACTACCAATATGACAGTGTGATGTATGATTTGCAGATCGTGCCACTGACAAAAAGAAGCAGGTGCTGATTTTGTTTTTGCTGGAAGTAAATGGATTAGAATGAGGCCATCACAGTTACAGCTCAGGTTACGATGTAACTAGAGCACATCCCATGCAGCAGAATATTACTGACTAGCCTTGTATTGTGGATGGATTATCTCAGTTGTTCTCCCGGCTGAAGTTTAGTCTGTTTACAGCATCCTACCATGCTATTGCATTTGTCCCTAACCTCTCCTTAGCTTTTATAGAGTGGAAAAAAGTTAGCGTTCATCCTCCAGGTTCACTGTTTATATTATGCTAACATCGCGGTGTCACTAGTGATCACGTAGCCCATCGTTTTATACCAGCTAGCCCAACTTCAGTAACCCAAATGTCACTGCTGTTTACTTTCCTGTCTTCATTTATGTTGGAAGTGATAGCAGAGCTGTACGTCTTAGTTTGTTTCAGAAATCCCTTAGTCAGGACATGGTATATCATGTTTAAGTGGAAACTAGTGAGCTAACTTCCTGCGAACTTCTAACTCTGTTAATTTTGAAACCCGACAACGAAGGAAAAGGCTACAAAAAACAATTCTGTATTCCCCAAGTATAATGAAAAGCCACAGACCGAGCAGCAGGTATACATTTTAGTACCTGCTTGGATCGCTTGGAAGGCTGGCAGTACCTGGTACCAGATACAAAGGCCTAATGGAAAACAGTGAACACTATAGCGAGCTGTGGAAACTCAATCCGAGTAGGTAAAAATGGAAAAAGGGGTTAACACTGTCTCAGGGCAGACTAACATGATAGAAATCAAAATGGAATAAATGGCATTTTTGTCATGCCTGTGATGACAGAAGTCTCTGTTGATTAAAAGTGTTATAGGAAATCCAGTTTAGTTATTTTCAAAAAGTGCCGTACAAATAACGTTATTGTTAACAAGTCTCAGCAGATTGAACTTTCTGAAAGAAACCAGAGCAGGCAGCTAAACAGGCGGATTTAACAGAATGAAAGCAAAACTACTCCACAGTCTACTGGTTGACTTTGTTTGTTAGTGGCTATGGCTGATCAGGTTTGAGGACTTAGGATATACCACCTTAGACTGATACTGTTAGAGAATCAGTCCTTGCTGCGGTTCGCCCTTCCTTAAAAAAGGCCACAGTGAGGTTACACAGACTTTGTATACCCTTCCTAACCTTTGAACTTTGACCACTGAGCACTGCCTGACATCAGTGTTTTGTCATAGAGGACTTAAGCTTTTAATTCTGCTAATCAGACACACACACCCTGAGAAGGGTGTTTTTTTAATTCCAGGGTAAATACATCAGTTCTACGAAACAAAGTTTTTGAAATTTTATGATATTAATATTTGTAATCTCCATTCACTCCATTCATAGTTTATGTAATAAATGTTTTATTTTGTTTCATTTCTCTCTTTTCCTGCTCTTATTCCTAAAATGTTCTATTGTGCAGCAGCCTTGCACTGCTGTGCTCATCCAAATTTTTATCTGAACCAGCCCATTCATTCCTTCTGGGGTTGACGCCGGTTCATATTTCTTAGTGTTGAACTCAGAGGCTTTCCTGTTGGAGCCTGTTAGGCAATAGTTCACTGTGTACAGCATGCGTGTGTCCTCTGGCTGTGAGCCCATCTAAACAGAAACCCCAAGTGTGAAGTTTTGGCACAGCACGAGTTGAATGAGTAAGCATGTCTCTATGTCAGTGGGTAATCCAGGGAATTGCTTTTTTGTGTATCTTTTCTCAAAAATGGATACATACATACAAACATCTTGACAAACTTTTATTTAGGATTACATTCAGTAAGGGGCCTTCTTAGGAGTTAAGAGTAGAGACTACATACTCTGCTGTTTTTTTCTTAATATTAAATTACTATACAAATTTAGTCAGCTGTGAAAGTGTCAAGAAAACCCGGTTGAGCCAGCACGAGATCCTGATAGCTCACGTAACGTCGTTGGCTGCAGAGGAGCAGATAAATTGTGGACAAGTGACAACAAGTTGAAAACATCTTTCAGTATCCATGCTGCAAAAACTGCCTGGGGATAAGATATTCAATCAGCCCTCAACTAATACAGTGACACGACGAGTGCTTCATTGTGTCACTGTATGTCACGAGGAGCGATCAAACAATGCCTAAGGAACATTTTGGAAAGATAAAAATCATTTAGACTGAAAAACCAGGATAAGAAAACACTGAAGATATCAACCATAATGTGTCTTATCAGTTGCTGTTGGCCACTCAAAATGGCCAAAGGCTTGTTCCTAATGATTGTGTCAAAATAAGATAGGAGACAGAATGATAATCAATGTGATAACTGCCAGAGTTGTAAATTCCTCTCACAGTATCATGAACGACTGTCCAGATACTTTGATCTTTAAACTTGTGGTCTTTGATCATATGCTGTCGACACCTGTTAACAACACTCTACAAATACAACAACTCAAGTCTTTTTTAATGTGTCTGTTAGTGACCTGTCCCCTCTCCCTTTAATGTCTTTGCACTGTAACACTCATTAAACAAAAGGTGTTTGCTACCAATGTAACTGAAGCAATAAAGAACAAAACATAGAGTTTACTTGTCTTGATTGAAAACTTGGGTCATGTTTTATGTTTTAACTGTTCTTCACCAGTTGTGCAATCACTCCTTAAAAGCCACCTTGTAAATGCTTTGTTGCTAACATGTTGCTTCAGTCATAGTCTGAATGGAAGTTATCTACAAACTCTGCCCAGCTTCTCTCTGAGCTGTAGTGAAAGTGTGAAATATGTGACACAAACCGGAAGTGGTTTGTGTCACATTTTTCTCACAGCACCGAGGCAAAACTCTCACTTTGACAGTGAACCTTCTTCATTTTATGCTAATAGTTAGCCGGTAATTGCATACAAACACAAAAATCTACAACGTAATCACTAGGAGGTTTGCGGTTCAGCACTTTTTTTGCAAAAGTTTTTACCCAGAGAAAGCCAGAAACCTCCAGATCCACTGTCACCCAGTCAGAAGACACATTTCTTTCTTACTAAACAGTCGCTATATCATGTCCAACATGGCAAAAATAAGTCGACTTCAGTTTAAACAGAAATTCTCTTAAGAAAGACCATAGCCTTGAAGCAAGATGAATGGATTATGAAGGTCTTGCAATCTCACATTTTTTGATTTTAGATGCACTTACATACCCGCCAACTCTCTTACCCACATTCACATAGTCACATTGCCTGGAAAGATTAGGACTCACACATGTGTATGAGGTATGTTTTCCAGGAAGGACTGTATGATCCTTTTCATGGCTCTGTGTGTCAGTACACTATGTTACTGTCTGAACCACAGGCAGCTGACATGCAGCTACAAGTGCAAACTCCTACAGTTCTTACATTTGGCAGTAAAAGCTACTGATCAGGTTTCATGCCATAGTGGGGGCTTTAGGGATGGTAATATTGCTGCAATTTTTTTTGTTCAGACATGAAATTATTTAACAAAGAATGAATGAATTACAATGAAACTGGGCACAGGCAATTCCCTTCCATCCATATATGGTATCTAGTCACATACATTATATCCACATGAGCCAGCCAGATACTTTGTTCAATATTTTGATTTATGACTACTGGCAGGTCCAGAAACTGCTGACCCTATTAATAATATAAATTACCCTAATATTGTGTTCTTGTTTAAACAACTGAATGTGTTACAAATACACAAAAACTTTGAATGAGCCTCAATTTAGACTTTCAACAAATTAAAATTTGAATGCCCATTAATGGTTTTCTTTGAGGACCATGTTATTGAATGCAGGGCTATTATTCCATCTGTAGTATTTGGTAGTATGGCTCTGTTCTGGGACCTCCTCATCTTTTTATGTGCATATATATATAATGCCCAAATGCAGGGAGAGATGAAGCCAGACCTCCTTATAGAATTGACCAGGCATCACAAGTGTTGATGTAACTGCCAATAATCTAGCCAGAAATAAGAGAGGCAATGGGGAGGAGGTGGGTTCCAAAGTGGCTTGTAGAATTGCTCGTGCTTTTGTGTTGTAACCAATCATTTCAGTGTTAAAACTCGAGGCTGTTTTCTTCCATCTTGCAAAAGCTGCAGCTGCATGCTTACAAGCTACATGCAAGAAACAACAAAGAAATGAATGTTAATTCTCTTTCAAAATTGGGAGAGTGGGATCAGGTCAAATTGAATTGTGTACTGTTTCTGCTTTTGCACCACCATGACTTCACACCCACTTTGTCCTTCCCGTCAACAGCTTGAATGTCTGGAAATCACAACTGAGCTGCTCTGCTGAAGGTGTTTTCTTAAAAGGCTGGTGATCAAACTGAAAAACAAGAAATTTTCCACCAAATTGACCTTTCCACCTCCACATGTTTACGTTTGTTTTTCTTCAGTGCGTCACCATTGAACACAGGCTGTAATTTCTCCTGTGCTTTAAAATAACCGATCTCAAAGTCTTGCTTAAATCATTTGAATAAGATTTGCATTCCTGTAAATGCGTCTTCAGGTTGTATCCGATCCTAAAAACCAACACAGCGTGAAAAGTAAAGGTTCAGTAGGAGAGCTCATGAGGGAGCTAAATGCACAGCTGAAACATAAAAACACTGAACGGGAGCTTCTCAAACAACTTATGCGCATTGAATGTTTGTTTGTGAAAAAAGCTTTGAAGGTCATTCTGTTTTTTGTAAAATAAAAATAAAAATGAATTTCAGAAAACTCCTGTGCTACATGTGGACCTTTATTGTTCCAGATTTTCGATTCCTATATCATTTAGAAGTTCATACCAACATCAGTAGAGTTAACGCCTTTGAACATAGGATGCGTAAAATCTGTATGAATATCTCATGCATTAAAATGTTTCTCTTAATACAGCCATTCACTTCAACTTCCTCATTTTGCTGGACAGATTTGGGGCATTTATAAGTTCATTTTTTCCGAAAAAACATTCTGACTAACCAGAAAGCAAAAAGTGCACCGGGAGCTCAAAACATGTAACGGTACTGAATGTACAACAAAACAGTAACACAAAATACAATCAAGGCTTTAGAGCTCGGAAGCATTTCCTACCTTAGCCTAAAAAAGCAGATTAGCACTGTTTGCATATTGAGTTTTGTGAATGAGTTACAAGTTATTCTTATTATCTTTCTCATCGAGGATAGCGCTCAGCAGCTGCTCTAGTCGACATCTTACTTCTACACTCTTCAACATTAGCATGTTTCGATAGATTAGAGAACTTGTAGACATGTGAAAACTCCCTACGTATACTACTTAGGCTACTAACAGTAAAAGTTTAAGTTTTGGTATTGAAAGGTATTGTAAGTATAGGCAACATCCTTACTCTTCTCATAAATCACTGATTAAAAATGAGGGGGTTGGTGGTTTTTGGACTATTGTAAGGGTGTCTTGCAAGAAGAGGTCTGAACCACTGCTGTAATATGTATCTCGCTACTCAGTGCTTAAAAGTGCTTTCAGAAACTTTCATGCGGAATTTGTCTACTCGCTTTCACATGGAAAATCCCAGAAGCATTTTTCAGCTATCAGTCAACAAAAGCATGTGTGAACCCTGACCTGTGTGGGTTGTTTCAACCACCTCTCAATCAACACATCTTCAGTGGCTACCAAAAAAGACAAACGCTGAAATTCCCGGAAATTGCTCAAGAAGGTTTGGAATTCAAATTCCCGGCCACTGAAAGATTAGTATTTGAATGGCATTTGCATATGAGTGGAAGCTGACCCGAGGCGACCACCTGAAGTATGAGGCAACTGAAACGTTAGAACATTCCTGTCAGGGCAGAGCTTATCTCTGCTGTTGCTTATCTACTGCCAGCATTGACGGGAGGCAGGCGCTGTGGGGGCTTTGTAGGCTCGGTTTACACAGTCCCTTCTGTGAGCTTACACCAGTTGACAATTAGATTAGAATTTTCCGTTAACACTTCTGTTTTGCATACCTGTTTCCAGTAAACAGATACAGAAACACTGACAAATCAGAAGAAATCACTTAATCAACCCAGTGTTGATGAAGTTTAACAATAAAAAGTTCTCTCAGTAAGAAGTTTAGCTGTACAAACTGGTTGTTACATTTTTGCTATGATAGAAATATTAGTTTCTTTCATCCCTCTAAGCCATTTATTTGCAGTTTGTTCAAATGGACTGATGTGTGATTGTGCATGATAAGAAATATGATTTTATGCGTGGCATCTTTTTTTAACGCATCTCATGTAGTTATTGAATGTAAATGATCATTTTTCAAATTGAGACTGAAGGACAAAGTTAAACTGGAAAGTACAGTTTGATGAAAAGTGATGGAAATACTTGGAGGCGTCTTTTCACTCCTGTGAGCTAAAAGATCATTCTTTCACTACAAACTTTCTCAGTATGACTTCATTGCACCTCGGCTCATGTTTGGCTGTTCTGCCTTTGTTGACCCCACCCTCTATCTCTCAGCTACCTTCCAGTCATCGCTCAGTTCACACCTTCACCACAGAGAAATCCCTTCAGCTGTCATCATTAACCGCTGCTCCACTATGCCCTTGGATTATGTCCTTATAATGAATCTTTTTTGTGTATGTGCGTGTGTGTTTGTGTGTTAATAAACAAAAGTTTTTACTTTTTTCCCATATTTTTTTTTAAGTGAGCACAAATTTCTAGGTAAAGCATTTAATTAGGAAACATGTTTCATATGCTGAATCTTTTTTTTTTGTTAGAGAAAGCCGGTAGGTGTCACTATGACAACCAGGTTGTATTTAACATCAAAAATTGTGATTTCATAAAACTAACCAAGTAGCTTTTTAATACCTAAAGTTAACCAGGAAAAATATTTGTAATTAATAACATATTTAAAAATCTGTAAAAAAAACCCAAACTGTGACATATATGCAGCGTGAAATTCATGACGTACCATCTCTCCACCTCCATCACCTCCATGTTTTTGTTTTTTTTTTATCATGAATCAATAGATTAAAAGTCGTGACTATATAATAACACACTGCTGTGAAACCAGAAATGTCGGTAACTTTCCATTTTCACACAAGCCTCCTTTCACCAACCTAATTAAATCCTTTGACAGATGGCTCCTGGCTGCTATAGCTGGTAGCTGTTTGATGGGCTACACCTTCTGCTAATTAAAAAGAAATTAGTTGAGTGGATTTTGGTCCGTGTCATCTGGGGCATTAATGTAGTGACCGAATATCATAGAAGTCGGTGAAAACTGGAACCGTTTTGGAGAAGGTGGAACAAAGACTCAGCTTATTACTGGATGAATCCAGACACTTCGTAAGTTAAAAGTCAGAACTCTGAAGTGATGTTCCTCCCAAGTTGAACGGATTCCAGCTAGAAAATTGGAAAAGCAAGGAAACATACGATTCGATTTCCTTCTGAGCAAAATGGAGCTATTCGTGCATCACTAGCAATACAGCACAATGTGTTTTTTTTGTTTGTTTTTTTCAATGTTTCAAAATACCACTACAGCACATTTATGGATAGAGGCTCATCACAAACACATGCTGCCATCTTGGATTGTTAACTTGGGGATGTAGAGCTGCTCAGCTTCCACATTGGATATCTGAGTTGAGGAGGTGTTTTAGATGGAAATTCTGACTTCTGATGTCCTCCCGAGCACACAATGAGTTAAATGATGTAAGCAGAAACAGTCAAACGGTAGGATAACAAGAGACCTGAAGGGAGGGGAATAAACAGGGAAATAGTAGGAATGAGAAGAGGGCTAAACCATGACCACAACATGCACCCATACCTTATATAGACTCACCCCACTAACCAAGCTTGCTTTAAAACACCAAGACGTCGGGTGATTTTCACACACATGAAAGAGAGAGTGATAGTGTTATAAAAGTTATGTTAGTGTTGGAGGGTTAAGATAAGATAGCTTTTATTATTCCAGATGGAGAGGAAAGGAAATTCAATTAGCTGCTAACTTCCACCTCTTGTCCCCATATGGTCACATCTGGCTTTGAAAAGTTAACGAACGCATTGTTTAAAATGTTCCCAAAAGGCTTAAAAAACACTCCATCATCCTTTTTTGTATATTTCTAACGATTATATCCAGGAAAAGAGTAAAAGTCCTGAATTATATGGAGATGGAAATAATAATAATATAAGAAAAAAAATAACTTAAATAACCCTAGAAACTCACTTTGCACATTATAACCCAAAATAACTCACCATATTCATCATCTGCTTTAGCTCAAATCCCTCTTTAACATGTCAGATTCTGTATTTAGTTACATAACAAAATTCAACTAAATCAGAGTTAGTATTTTACTCTAGACAGTAATTAATTACTTTTTTTAAAGGTTGAAATGTTTTGTATAATAACAAAAAAAATTTTGTCACAGATTTCTTTAAATTAAACTGAATTAGTGTTAAACATGTCATATATTTTCCATCAGAAATGTCCAAAAATAAATAAGTTGTATGCTCCTAGTTTGTTTAAAACTGTTGCTTCTAACAGATGAGAATGAAAAGTGCTGTTTTACTATCATATGCAAATAGTTTGCCTTTTGACAGGGAATTTAGCCTTCAGCTGAAAAATATATTACTTTTGCTTAAATGTAACGTAATTTTCTTTGTGGAACAACTGAGCCATACACAGTACAGGGGATTTACCCACCTGAATTACTGCACAGAAAAAGTAGAGAAAATCCAACTCCGTCACTGCAACACGTGACAGAAAAGGAAACGTATGTGAAGAAAAAAAATGTTAAAAGGGTTCAAAGAATGCGAAAATCTGAGTGGAAAGAGGTGAAAAAGAATATCAGAGGTGACGTTCTCTTCCACCGTTCTCTGCCCCAGCTGTTTTTGTTGTGTGTATGATTTTTTTCTGAAATATTTAGTTAAAACATGAAATATCTTCTTACTGATTTTAAGCCCAAAATCAGAAAAATAAGATTTTGGAGCCAAAAATATTCACAAAGAATTTACAAACCTCAGATGGGATATATGCAGATATATACTCTGTATATATATGCTCAGTCTCACACTTGTCTTTCTCTCTCTCTCTTTTTTTTTTTAACCTGTAAAGTTTTGTGAAGATGGGATGTTTCTATAGGGGACACAAAATATGCTCCTTCTGCAAATACCTTTCCACACAAGCCACTGAACTCAATTGCTCAACAACTCAACAGTTTACAATACACACCACACTTGTAAAAATGAGGATTTTTGTCAATTTGTAATCAATAAATCATTAAGTTGACCTTATATAAGTCAAATGTAAACATTTGTTAAATTGACCCCACCCTTCAAGGTTTTATCAGAATTTGATCGAACCTTTTCTGTCACGGCCCGTGGCTCAGCATCCAGGGAGTCACGGGATTCTGCAGTGGCCACACCTTCGGGCTGGGCCGCCTTCACACCTGCATCCCATCTGAGGCAATCACCAGAGGACAACTTTACTCTGCACTGACGGCTGCTCCTCGCCAATCCGTTAGTCTCCCCTCGGTGGTAACCAGGCTCTGCATTTCACCTTGTTCATGTGAAGTCATGTGCCTCGGTCCCGCTGTACCTGTAAGCCTAATCATACACTCATGTTGCTGTCTTTCCCCGCTCCCCTTCGTGCTGTTAACTGTGTCTCTGCTTTCTGCTGCAGTTTTCCCACGGTCCCGATCACGGTGCTCCTGGGCTCCGCATTTTTCATTATTTTTCCACGGGGCGAGCCTTGTTTTTCGTTTCCCCTCTGGAATTTAATAAAGTTGTACATAGTTCTGAGTTTTGTGTGTTGAGTCTGCTTTGGGGTCCAACTATCCGCGCACTCCACGGTTCGTGACACTTTTCAGTCTATTGTGTTTAGAGACAGAATAACAGACATGCAGACGTTATCAAAAACATAACCTTCATGTAGAAGGTAAAATGAATATTCACACAGAAATCCTTCTGCACTGGAAGTAAAGTTATTCAGCACAAAACCATTTTCAGGCTTCTGTGCAGCCCTCTTGGAATAAATCCGTATGAGGGAGAAGGAGCAATTGATGAGCCTGAAAAATCATCCATCTATACATTCGCTTATCCTTTTCAGGGTGGCTGGGGAGCTGGGGCCTATCCCAGCTGTCTTAGGCCACGTCCACACTAGTCCGGATAGATCTGAATACGGAGTTTTCGTCTGGAAACGCTCCGCATCCACACTACGCCCAAACACTCCGTCTCCACATGTATGCGTTTTGGAGAGCGTACCCAAAATGCTTGGTTTTCCCTGACCAGAAACTCCGTTTCAGTGTGGATGGGAGGCCAAAACGGAGACAAAACAATGCGTTTTCAAACGAAAACGTATTAGTTTGGATGTAGCCTTAGGGGCAAGTCACATCTCCACACAGAGAGAGCCCAGCGTGATGGTGGGGTTGAACTCAGGACCTTCTTGCTGTGAGGCAACAGTGCTAACCACTATGCTGCCAAAAAACAACATCAGAGTATTTATTTCTGATTTCATAAAATATTCCCTGTGATCTCTGCATACTGTGTTATTGCCCATCTTGAAAAAACTGCTTTCTGGAACTAGTCATCAGTTATGGAATGAGCAGAAAGCATAGCGAGAAAAACATGTCGTGCAACACTGAATCTCTTTTTGACACAGGTTGTCTACAGACATACCAAACATCTGCAAAATGACTCTAAACTGACTTTCTGACTTTTTTGGTAGTTTCATCTACAGTAGCTGTCTACACACACACACACACACACGCACACACACACACCCCCACACACACACACACACACACACATTTCACACTTCCTTTTTCTCACCTTGTTTATTTGAATGTTGGTGGTTGAATGAAACGCCTGAATGCTCCAT
>VUQR01035763.1:0-15458 GCA_015108515.1 Hemichromis elongatus
CCGCTCAAACATAGACATTTCTCAGACCGAGGGATCGGTCCGAGGTATTGGGGGACTTTTAACGAGTACGAGTACTTTAGAAACTGTGGTATCGAGGCTGATACCGGTATCGGTGCATCCCTACAGTAAACCGCTCCACGGCTTAAATAAGGTTGGAGACCGCTGCCCTATGCTATCAGTGCGGCTGCTACTATCAGCTGAGGCTGCAGATTGATGAGGGAGGAGCCTCTGAGTTCTCTGTTCACCCGTTTCCTCGATGCGTCTGTATCTTATTCTGTTCTCAAACAATATTTCTGCACGCAGTCCAGCTTGGTCTTATGATATCAGCACAAAGTGATCGACTCGTGACGCGTCTCCCGCAGAATCATCTCAGAGGATGAAACTTACTTTAAAAGTAAGAATCGCTTTCATTACCGTAGTTTTCACTTCACGGGGGCTGTTTTCATTCTTATTTCATTTCACTTTTTCCTCAGTCTGCCCCCCGCTGTTCAGAGACCGCGGGGGGCCACAGCTGCTGGGAGGTGGGGCGGACCCACAGTTGAACAGAAAGTAGCATCTTCAGACTGTGGCAAACGCAGTGGGGGGGCTTAGACTGCTCGTGAGTATTAATGATAGTGAGACAAATATGTAGAATAAATTCTGTCTTTGAATAAGTTTAACAGCAAACTGGCTGAAACCAAACAAACACAGTTTGTCTAAACCTCAGAGTTGAGCGACGTTGTATCGAGGCGTGTGGGAACCCATCCCTCTCTGCTTGACCTTTGACCTTTGATGACTTTACATTTACTGGCTTTAGTTTCAATTCAGTTAAATCCAATTTTATTAATAATGCATCAAATCGCAACAACAGTCACCACGATTTGAAAGCAAAATGATGAAATAATTTAGAAGTCAAAGTCAGAGTAGCTCAAAGCAATCTCACCTCACCTGTTTAAATTATACTGAGGTTTAAAGCTCACATTAATAAGGGCGTGGCCTGTTTGACTGACAGGTTGCTGCTGTGTGGTACTAAGAGACCGTGGAAGAAAGCTGAGCTTGAGTTTTGGTGAGGGAAAATCTAAGATTCTGATTGGCTGTTGCAGCAGGTATCTGTCTGATGCACCTGTGCGATCTGCTACGACCCGTCTGGGGGTCAGGTCATAGCATGAACAAGGTACCTGCTGCCCCCGAGACCCGAGCAGCCACAGGAACCAATCTCGGGTCGTTACTCGTCGTTTATCTACAGAAACGAGACGGGAAACAACGAAACAGGAGCATCAACACTTGAACCGAGGCCAAGAAATAAGAAACGAAAACGAAGGTCTGATAACCCAACCTCACATAACCTCACGGACTAAAGAACAAAATTGCATAAAGGGCAAGGTCTAAACTGGAACCAGTCACCCGGGAGCTGCACATCACCAATCACAGCCGGGCAGCTGCACTGTCACGGTCCCGGCTTTTCTGACCCAGTCTTTTGAGTTCTTGTGTTTTTGTCGTTTTGTATTATGAATTATGTATGAAGTTGTCTTTGTTAGTCTATAGTTTATTTCTATTTAGTAATTTCCTCTGTATAGCTGACCCCTGTGTCTCCCTCTGTGTGTCTGAGTTTATATAGTTATGTGACTTCTTGTGCCCACTCCTTATGTTTCCGTCATCCTGTCATGTATGTGCTGTATGTGTATGTGTCCCCCTCCAGTCTGTCTCTGTGTCCTCCCCATTTTGTCACATGTGTAATTGCCACGTTGTCCTTGTGTATTTATTGTCCGTGCTCACCGCTGTTTGCTGTCGCTTCGTTCCCTCACGCTGTGTGTTTCCTCCGTGCTCTTCGTTCCCTGTGTGGTTCCCTCGTGTCTCTGGTTTTGATTTGAGTTTCTTGTGTATAGCTCCTTGTGTTTAGTGTTACGGCTCTACGGCTGTATATTTTGTGTTGTGCTATGTCTTTAAGAATCTACAGGTCCTTCCTGATTGGAGAGCTGGTGGCAGCTGATTGGTCCCCTGATAATGTGGCTGTTTTAAAAGATCCCTCTCCAGCAACTATGAGCAGCAGACTTGACCCTGGCTTCAGCTTCCAAACCCTGTGTTATTCGCGTGTGTGGTTCCTGAGATTTACAGAGTTTTTGTATATAGTGTGTAAATTAGTTTTCACTTGTAAAGAGACACTGAAATAGAAGGGGTGAGCTGCCTTATTATTTCTTGTATTGTTTTCTCTTGTTTATTTCAGTTAGCGAGTTAGGTGTAGCACGTGTCTTTTGTTTCACAAAGGGATTTAGATTGCACCTCCTTTCCTGACTTAGCTTGTTTTGTTTGTATTTTGGCCTTTGTTCACCCCGGGGGGAAGTTTTCAGTGTAGTCACAATGACAGTCACTTCAAAAATTAGCTTCTCGGTAGGTTTTGGGGACCTGCGTGTGGGTTCTATTTCCTGCCTGCCACACAGCGAAGCATGACGCTCACAGTGGATTTAGCAAACATCCAGAGTCAGCACAGCTTCGTTAGCAGTGCACACTGTGCAAAAACAGAAACTAAACTCTGTTAATGACCATTTTATATTTGTTTTTTATTGATTGGTATTACTTGGGTTTGTTATTTTCGATATGTAGATTTCTAATGCAACATGCAGTATAAATGAAGTTCAGCTTGCTCTTTGTGATGCAGAAACCTTCCCACGATGATCAGGACCGGGCTGCGATGTTTAATCAGTGCAGGCGCTGCAGCCACCAGCTGGCCAAATTCATTGTGCCCGATCAGAGCCAATGGCGGCGCTTCAGACTTGCTGAGGTCATCGCAGATGAAATCAGTGATGATAAACAGTTATTTTCGCCACCCAAAGGTGTGACCGAACCAACAGGAGTGTCCACGTCCACGCAGACCTGTGAGGGCTCTAATCAGCCTCTCACAGGAGCACCTGTGTGGGTGGACCGTTGAACGCTTCACTAATGGAGCCTCTCCTTTCACAGGGTTTGTTTGCTTTCATGTGATAGTTTGAAGTGTTTCTGGCCTCATTTACGCCTGCTTTTACCATGTGGTCTGTGAACACCTGCTCTCACATGCAGGTTTTTCTTTCTAATGAGGGTCACGCAATGATTCCATTCACTCTGATCACAAAACAGCCTGAACATGTGATTCAGCTCATCCAGTCAGATCGCTTTCCCCTGAATGCAGCTTAGTTTCCAGGGCCGTGCTCCATGTTTAGCTGTGAGCTTAACCTGCTCACTGACTCCTCCCCTCCAGCAACACCTGGACCAGCTGACTGACTCTCATTCCTAGTTAGAGCAGAAGAGTTTATTCTTTAAACTTTTAAATCCAAGTTATTGCTGTTTTTGGTATTTGATGTCCTCACTTTTATAACGGATCAGTCTCAGGATGGAGACGGTGATGACATCACTGATTTATTATCAGAATAATCGCCGTCTTTCTAACTCTGCGACTGTCAGACTATCAGCCAGTTTCTTTGCACTGAAACATTTACTGTGCGTTACTGTATCAGCGTTTAAATCAAACGGGTTTGTGTAAAACTTCAGACACGCAACAAACTGATCAGTCATCAATCAAATCATTGGTCAGGCCGTTCTCAGTCACGCCGAGGGAAAACGTTTGATGGTGCAAAGTTATCACTGAAATAACTTCAAGACTAAAGAGGAAGTTAAAGGCAGCTGTAGACATTCTAATTGTAATCTGATTACAGTTTTGTGCGAATGTGGTCACAGAGTGACCCAGAACTGATAGAGAGAAGTTTTGCAAGAATCTTTATGACTCTGCATTATTATAATCATTGGCCATTTAAAATATCTTTGTAGTGCTGTGATGATATATCAGTTGTAGTTCCTGCTGGCCTGTTGGGTCCATCTCTGTTCAAAAAGAAGTTTCTAATGTTTTTACCCAGATAAACTAAAGATATATAAAAATTACTTTACCAAAACTTTGAATCTTCTTTCTGCCTCAAAATATCTTCATATTGTTCCTGATAGATATGTTTGACCATCAGGTCATCTACAACAGGTTAATACAGGCGCTGGTTTCCTGGCAGACGGTCAGTGTTGGAGTCTACTTTGGAGCTGACCTGCATTGTTCATTTCAACTGGCCCATCCCCCCAGAAATAAATTAAAATAAGTGAAATGTAGCTGCCTGACACGCAGACAGCTCTGTGAGGTTAATGTTTAAGTGGAGCCTGACGTCTGACACGCAGAGACTGATTCTGAGTCTTCGTCAGTAATCGTGGCGTGCAGCGGATGCCCCGAGCTAAGGCATCTATCGTATCAGAATTGGATGAAGTTGGATTGATGCCTCCCCGCTCTGACTCACACTCCGCTCCTTATAATCCTGCATGTTATTCCTTCTAAAACACGGTGATGTTGTGTAACTAGGCTGGCAGGAAGCGTGACTCTGAGGCTGAAATCAAATGTGTGGTAAAAGAGCAGCGACAGTAAATCTGCGATGCTGTTGGGTCGGGTCGCCAGAGGACAGCGGCCTATCGGTGGGCCTAGACCGTCGTATCTACAGACACGCTCGGCCCGTTTCCCCCTCACATCAAAACACACACACGCGGCGGAAAGAAATCCAGACGCCGTTTAGCGCTCCCTCCGTGTCCTCTGTTAAACTTGTCATCCGTGCCGACCCACGGGGAGAGAAATGATAAGAAGCCCGGGTTTTTCCTGAATGCAAATCAATTTCCAGATATTGCACGGCGCGGCTGCTTTTACGGTTGACCCGGAGGTTGAAGTGAACTGCAGCAAAAAGGCTGTTTTGGCGAATTCAATCTGCTTCTCGCTGTCGCTGTGGTCATTCAGTGTGTCAGCAGAAACCCCCGGGGACTCTCTCCATGTTTTCCTCCTCTCTGTTTCAGCCTCTGTGCTCTTCTCTCTTTTCTTATTTTAATGGCAAATGACCAAATCCGTCTCTTTTTTATAGCACTTTCTGTTTTTCTCTGAGGAGATGTTCCTGGTAGGAGTTACATGAATGCCGTAGAGATCACACCAGCCCTGTTTGTTTCAAAGCAGGAGTCCCAACAAACGACCATCACACAATGATACAATCGAGTGCTTCCTTTGTGTTTCCATTGATGATTTACTTGCTGAACTTTCTTCTTTGTGGACAGCTTTATTTAGTGAAGCTCAGGATCAATGATGGTAAATGGACGCTTTTCTACTCAAGTACTCAAAGCGCTGTATACAACATGCCACATTCATCCAGTCACACAAGCACTTTATCTAAACTCAGTGCTTTCTAACTACATTCACACGCCGACGGAGAGCAACTTGGCCAAGTTGTACACTATCTTACTGGGCACGCAGACTGGAGGAGCCAGGGATCGAACCACCAACCTTCCCATCAGTAGGTGACCTGCTCTTTCTTTATAACCAATTTTATGCGCAATTAAAAAATCATTGGCAATCATTTAAGGCAAAATGTTTTTTAGAGAGAAAAAGTTCAACATAAATGATATTTTTTACTTGAGCCTGGGGCAGCGCGGTGTTTAGCACCACCATCTGGCCTTTCTGTGTGGAGTTTGCATGTTCTCGCCGTGTTCCTCCCACAGCACAGAGACATGCAGTTAGCAGGGTCAGGCTAACTAACCCTAAGCCAGTTAGAATGTCTGTGACATTCATCTTACCTTATAAGTTTTAAAATGTGATTTTCTTTTAAGATTTAAACATTTTAGTTACACTTCTTTGTTACACTTTGAATGACCAAAATGGTCATTAAAGGATTTGATTTTCCAGTTTCAGGATGTGGACACTTGGTTGGACAGGAAGGACAGACACGGTGGCTCATTACTAAAGCGACAGGAAGTATATGAGCACAGATTTGAAGTCAGACACTTTTACACTCGGCTGTCAGTCACTTTGTTTTGCTGCCTTTGGAACGAGGTGATAGTGATGCTGCAGAAGTCTTTGTAACTCTCAGGTACGCGGTGGTGTTCATTGTGCAGGTGAAATGCAAATCTCAGTGTCTGTCAGTGATGAAGGTGTTGTGCCTTTCTCCCCATCTGCTGCACAGAAATAAATAATCCCAGACCAACAGAGAGAAGATGTGTGTGTGCTATTAAAACTGTTTACACACTGACATTTTCATTGCTTATACTAAACATGACCAACGTTTCCAGTAATGAGCTCCCCGTGAGCCCAGAGCTGCAGCTTGCTCTCAACACTCAGCTCATCGGTTTTTTTCTACTCTGAGATTTGTCTGATTTCACCGAGAGGGGAAATCTGCAAATGGCCATCTGAGGGACAGAAGCCCCGCCCACATGCTCTTCACTTGCTGTTCCCCAGTATAAGATAAAGAGGGTTCATTTAGGAATGCAAAGCTGCTCTGACACACCAGCGTTCCCTCTTGGAGCTGCCCATCCAGAGGCTCACTGGGTGGAGGTCAGGGGTCATAAAACAATTACTGGCTGACCAAAAACAAAAGGTCTGCTACATTTTTATGCCCCTTTAGTAAAATCCTAACATGTTTAATACAGAGATGGAGGTAAGGTACATGGTCACACAGTACACTGTTAGCTGGCAGTAAATATGAACAGACATCAGTGATGTCAGCCTCCGTGGTTCAAACTCCGCATTCTGACTCTGGCAGCTTCGCTGCTTCTGTACTTCCCAGGATTTGTTCCTTTCCGTTTCTGTAAGTATCAAAACATAAAAAGTTGCACGTGTTTGCTCATCTCTGTTCGCTAATGCACACCATAAGTAAAGTCCAGCACTGCCACAGCGGTCATTAAACATGCTGAGCATGCAGCGTGACCTGTATCCAGTGCTGTTAATGCCAACTGTTAGCCTTTCAATGCATGTGGGTCATTAGAGAGGCTGCAGTCAGAAACGCACCTCAAACACACAAATCAAGGATCCAAAGACAGGAGCTGCTGTTGTTAAGCAGTATTTTAAAATAAGTCTAAGAACTGGTGCTCACACAGTGTAGGCAGGATGATGACTGCTGGAGCCGGTGAAGGCAAAGAGGAGCGAAAGGCTGAAACAAACATTTATAGACTAAACGTCACATCTGTCATATAGTGACAGGTGTACACAAAGATTTGTGTGTGTGTGTGTGTGTGTGCTTCACTCTAATTGTACCAGTCTCGCATTTCTGCTTTACAGAACTATGACACAGTGATGTGTTAGTGTACTGTCTTTACAGTTTTTCTGACACACACACACACACACACACACACACACACAAATCACGCGTGTTTTATTTGTTTCAGGTAACAGAAGGTGGAGTTCAGAGAACCTGAGAGGAAACCGAGTCGTGCAGAAAAAACAGGAATCAGTCAAACCAACAACTGAACCGAACGCCTTGTCGATGAGCTCAGTCAATAGGAAAACATTCCAAGCACCAATCTGTTGGATCAGGAAGATGGTCCCTTATCTGCACTGCAGGGGGATTAGTCTACATGAGAACGAGCTGCACTGACAGCAGGTTAATAAAGATGGTTTGGAAAGAAAAGCAGAACAAATCGAAGGAAGGAGCAAAGAGGGAGAGGCTGACGTGATGGAGGTGCATCATGTTGATTAACCTAATCCAACGTGGACACTAACGGGAGGAGGATGTGATGTGCAGCAAGCCTGGAGAGGATTAGTCCACACGGAGTCATGTCAGTGCTCGTGTTTAGTGGTGTCAGGGTGTTTGGAGCATGTTGAAGAGTTTACACTTCAGCATGCGGCACAGCGTGAACAGACATCCACAGAAACACCGTGACAAATATATTTCAATAAACTCTTTGATAAACCTGAGGATTAGCTCTAGGGACACTTCTCATGAACAAGGTTTGCAGGCGTGGTGTCACAGAAATCCAAGAAAACAGACTAAAGTCCATCTGGACCTTTTATTGGGGGGCCTCTGAGAGAGTTTGGTTATGTGGATGAACACAGGGTTGAGATGAACCCCTCACTTCCTTCCAGAAACCTTCAGAGATCCTCTTTGCTACGTTATCTGTCCTCTCTTTGATGTGGTCTGGAGGAGCTTAGTCCAAATGCTGATGCCCATTCTTCACAGCAGAGTGCATCTGCAGCAGTGCCTGAAAAATATATTTAGGTTTTTTGGGAAAAAAAAAAAAAAAGCTTTCATAAGATGCCAGAAGCCATGTTTGTGAAGCCAGCGGTACTGGGCAGAACCTCTGGTTGTCAGTCAGTGCATGCATGGTCAGCTGGAAACTCTGAAACTGATTTGAATTAGTGTGATTATTGTAGCTCTTGTAGACGCCATTGTTAGGACTGATATGTAACTTCGACGTGGATCTTTTTCTTTTATGAATGATTGCCGTGTTTTGTACAGAATTACTTTGGTGCATGCATGTTCACCCACACTTTCCTTATATATTTATAAATGGTTATTTTTATGGCAGTGAAGAGCAGAGCTGCTTCTCCACTCATTCCCTCTTCAGTGGACAAAACTCAGTTCCACCACTGTGAGCTTTGATAGTGATGCCAGTCGTTATTCTCCTCTGCATCCTCGCTGAACTCGACGGAGCAGCACGTGAACGGGTTCTTCAGCTGTTCTGGGTTCTGCTTATAGTTCTGGTCCTTCTCGCAGCGCAGCTTCAGAGCAGCAGGAGTGCTGCCATCAGCAGGTACAGCTCATGATGCTGAACCGCCACAGGAGCTATGTGATCAAGTGACTGAACCTTCAAAATAAAAGCAACAGGGTTGTCCACTCGTGACTCACCAGCATTTTCTCATTTTCAGAAATTGATACAAATAATAAAAACAAAATACCAAATATCATAATCTTAGGATACATGGAGGCCTAATCAAGCACAGCTGATGTTTTCAGGGTACAGGGTAAGGCCTTGAGTTGTCTCTTCCACCTGTTGCATTTTTAATTCATGACTTTGACATTCTCCTTCAACACTGATCGAGACCTACAAGTCGCATCTACACACCCTGGAAGCTTTTTTGGGAAAGTTCAAAGTCCCAGAATAGAAAGTACTTGTAGCCTGGATAACAAACCATGAAGAAGTTTATCATTTTAGCTGGGTGATGGATGTAAATGAATGCATTTTTAAAAAAAATCAAAGTGTAGAAGTGGAGGCTGTCCAAAGCTGGAGGAGATCTATGAGCTGACCTCAACAAGGTTCAGGTTCATCCTCTGTAGAGTTCAAGGGGTTCCTGATGGTTCTGAGTTAAACCTTCTCCTCTCAGGCAAAAGAGATAAAAGACGAACATCTTCACCTCACAACGTTTTGCAAGAATGAAGACTTGGATGGCCTCTAACATTCTGCTGCTTCATTCAGATCAAACTGAGGTTATTGTACTCGGCCCTGAAAATCTTAGAAATATGGTATCTAATCAGATTCTTACTCTGGATGGCATTACCTTGGCCTCCAGTAACACTGTGAGGAACCTTGGAGTCATTTTTGACCAAGATATGTCCTTCAATACACATATCAAACAAATATGTAGGACTGCTTTCCTCCATTTGTCCAACATCTGTTAATGCAAAATGCTGCAGCCCGAGTCCTGACAGGGACGAGAAGGAGAAAGCAGATTTCTCCTGTATTGGCTTCTCTTCATAGCCTCCCTGTTAAATCCAGAATTACATAATCAGGCCCCATCTTATCTTAATGACCTTGTAGTACCATATCACCCTATTAGAGCACTTCGCTCTCACACTGCAGGCTTACTTGTTGTTCCTAGAGTATTTAAAAGTAGAATGGGAGGCGGAGCCTTCAGTTTTCAGGCCCCTCTTCTATGGAACCAGCTTCAGTTTGGATTCAGGAGACAGACACTATCTCTACTTTTAAGATTAGGCTTCAAACTTTCCTTTTTGCTAAATCATATAGTTAGGGCTGGACCAGGTGAACCCTGCCTTCCTTGATGTCATTGAGGCGACTGTTTTTGTCATTTGGCGCTGTAGAAGAATGATGAATGTATGAATTCAGCTGATGTTTCCACCTCAGTATTTCCACCATGTGCACTGCTGGACAGTTGAAGTTATCATTTTCCACTGTGTACAAGTACAGCAGTAAGTAAAACCAAGATGACTTGAGTCACAGAAACTTTTCTTCAAAAGGGTTTTCAGGTCTGGAAGCTCTGATGGGAGCGGACTTTCAGATTTTCTTCATTCAGGTTATTTTAACTCTTTAATTAGTTTTCAGCTCATGCAATCAAGTCTGAGCCTCTGAACCTCGGCTCCGAAGTGCTCCTGCTTTTCTTTTCTACCACAGTTATTATACTTTTCAATGAGATATCTTTAACAATGGAAGATAACCTTTACTTTGTCCTCTAAATTGGTTACGTTTAATCATTTGACAAGAAAAGTACCTCGACAGGCTCTTTCCAGATGACAGCATTTAACTTGGTTAATGAACGATATTACAAACGGCACCGATGGGCAAAACGACACAACTGAGTTCAGGCTTGTAGAAGACTGTTTTTCTTTAACATCTGTTAGAGACTACTACATTAATCGAGTAATCGGATAAAAATACTTATTAATCTGCAATAATAAATGTTCAAAATTAATTAAAAACTCAATTAAAATTCATTTGTTTCCATTTTGTTAGTTTTTTTTGTTTTTATCACTGTTGGGCAAGTTACTGTGAAAAAGTATCTAGTTATAGTTACTAGTTACTTTTTCACAAACTGATTTACATTATTATAGAAGTAACTAATTACTACTAAAAGTAACTATTGCGTTATTTTAAAAACATGTTTAACCCCCTGGGGTCCAGGGTGTAACTGGGGTTTCTGAATACTTTTATTTTACTTCTGACAACTTTGTCATCTCGCCGTGTTTGGTGTCATCCGGTTCAGCACAACCTCACATGTCTGAGTTTACAGCTCTTTTTTTCATTTTGATACACTGTATTAACACAATTGATCTAAAATCAGACAAAATAAAATAAAATCCAAGTAGAAAAAAATTATATTTTTACTGTAACAACAACAAACGTGTTTAAAGAATTATTTTCATAACTTGAAATACAAATATAAACTGTAAATTTATAGACCTATGCAAGTTTTATGCAGGTATTTACCTAAAACTAAAGCCAAGGTGTTTTTTTAACCATTTCAAACTATTTACAGAACAATCAAATAAGAGCCCAACACAAATTATTTGTTGCACTCCAAAAAATAATCTCTGTCCACTATAAGATAAAGGAGAACATCACAAGCCTGATAACTGCAGCTGGTGTATCACTGCAACTGAATGCAGTCTAAATGTCATTTTTATTATGATTACTGTTCTCTGTGTAAGTCAAACAGCATTGGGTGGAAGTTTCGAGGTGTTTTTACAGACTCCGCCTCCACGTGAAACTGTGTCATCGTCACTGCTTCTGTTGCATTATCACAAACTGACCGCGGTGTGAGCTTAATGCTGTCAAACTTTTTTTTCACTCGCTGCTCCTAAATTTATTTGGTCTATTTTTGGTGGCAAATGTGGCCTGCGTTTCCGTGGCAACAGTGGCGCGCTACAAAGCCATGTGCCTTTTTATAGCTAGACAGGCCCGAAACACCTCATCTAGGAGGCAGGTAAGGTGCCCAGTGCACCTCAGTGACCTAGCTCACGTTCGTACCTCTACCTCTACCTGGAGGTGCTGCTTCTTTTCCCTGCCGGCCCATTGTGTCTGTAACTTCCCTTCTGGAGTTCATCACTGAAGATAACAGTGAAACCTTTTATTGTTTGGCTTCATCTACAAATTGCAGTCATAAAGAGTATTAACATAATCGAAGTATGAATCGATGCTGCCAACGTGAGCCACGCTTCCACAGCCTGCAGCATCGGCCCTGTCACTGCAAGCCACTGAGGAGCACCGACTGGACACTCAAGGACAACGTCCTCCTTCAAATTCACAAAACACACGCCCTGCAGAAGCATGAGCACATGTGGCTTTTAAGGCTAAACCTAACAGTCACCAGAAGCTCATCAACAAGACGGCCAATGCTTTAGGGCTGCGCCCCACCTGGTAACTCCACTGCAGGTGAGGTTTCTGGGATCCGAGACTTTTCTTTTTCGGGGTTTTCTGAATTGCATTTGGTCTGGCCTCTGATCCAAGACAAACCTGTCTCATGAAACTATACTGCAAGCAAGAGCAACGAACAGTTCCTGGGATCAGCCGGGCACGCATAGGCCTCATCACACGGAGGGGAAATGTGGCATTAGAAAGATGGAATTAAAGTTTGTACTCACATTTGACAGCTTGTCTGGATCCATTCTGCTCAAACGTGGTGCAAATTTACTTGTTTGAACTAAAGAAAAAGCAGAAATGTGACAAAAAAATCCAAAAAAACCTAAGTATAAACCCAATTAAAAAATATTCAAATGTGTGCAGGTGTAATAAAAATAGGACTCTCTTTAAAAGTCTCCCTTCATTCCAGCTAAGATGTTGGCAAATCATTTGAATGTCCTCAGGTGTGGCTGTTGTCTAGACTTCCCATCAGCTGGAGTGACTCCATTAATCGTGTGATTATTTATTGATCCCTGCAGGAAAGCGCTCTCTTTGCCAGATCCCTTCAGGTGGCTTAAAAACATCTTTGATGCCTCCCGATTCATCTGCCCAGCACTCCCAATCTAACTACTGCCTACAGTCTGAATAATGTGATCTCGAAATAAGTGTCAAAAGCCACAGCTGAGCTCGCTTCCAATAAAATAAAGTCAGAACAAGTATGACTACAGATGTAATGAGCACCGGCGTGGATTAGTGGTTATAGAGACCGGTGTTAAGTGGAATGTCACAGGCAGTGTGTTTAAAGCTGTCCTTGAGCAGAAAGCTGGATGTGTGCATTTAAAATATAATTACTGACTCGGAGCTGTACATCAAAGTCGATTCTTGGAATAAAAGGCAGCTGTTTGGACCTGGGCAGCTCAGGGAAATCATCTGAAAATGCTATTTTTACCACAGTCACTGAAGCGGGACAAATTATTTCCAAAAGAACGTGATTGAAGGGGAAGTTAAAACTGAATTCGCTCTGCTGTGTGAACGAGGCTTTAAGAAAAGCACATTTATACTTGAACTTACAGGACTGTCAGAATCAGCACAGTAAAACTCAACTGTCTGCATGTGTGGAGCTCAAGTCACCAACACGCCTTCTGATTGCATGGATGGATGTACAGCCTCCATCCAAAACAGGTTTAAAACACTATGAAGAGGTTAGCTATCATTATTTTCACCTGAAAATTGCACAGAAACAACACAGTTGTTAAAATGTGTTTTTGAAAATCACATATATCCTCCTCTTAACTTTGATAAGGACTTATTTAACCCTTTACTTACCAAGTGTCATACAGCCTGGACTTATGTGGTCAATGTGGCTGTAAAATGATCAGAAATGACACTATGAGTCAATGCTTTTTCCTTTTTTTTTTTCTGAATGACCTCGGCTTTTAACCCTTTAAGACCTGCCATAGAACCAAGTCCGCCAGAGCTTATCTTTATATTTTACCTGCTGTGGTGCCATTTTTGGGAGCATTTTAAGTTGTTATACATCAATAAAACCGTTAGAGCCCATCAATAATATGTAATAATTCAGTCCATAGTAACTACATAAACAGCAAAAAAGTGCAATAAAATACAAAAATTGAAAATCCTTTTTGTTTTTTTTTATACATATTTTTCTAGTTAGAGAAATTTGAGAGGTTTATCCCTCAAAACTGTAAATACAAAAAACGTTGCAAAAAATAGTTTCCAACCACAGGAAATTTAGTTTGAGTTTCTTCATAGTTTTATTTTTGAGATACACCGATTTCTGTATTCTGCAGGAAAAACAAAAATAAATATTATAATGCAAATTTGCAAGAAAACAGCATCAAAATAAAATATTTCCAGGAGTGCAATTTGAATTCTAAGCATCCCAGAAACTAAACAGAAAAGCATAAAGTCAAACATGAATTTTTAGGCTACTCATACGGTCATTATACTTATACTAATGCTGCTATTCGATTGTTCTATATTATTTCTATATTCTATATTAGTTCTATATTATTTATATTATTTATATTATTTATTTATATTATTTTATTTATTATTATATTATTATTTATTATATATTATATTATTTATATTATTTATATTATTTATATTTTGTATGTATATTTATTACTGCATTTGCACCAAGGGAGTGGCACTCCAATTTCGTTGTACACTGTGCAATGACAATAAAGGCTATTCTATTCTATTCTATTCTATTCTATTCTAATAGGCACTGAAGGTAAAAAACTACAATTTTTGCGAAAATGACATCACTTCCGGTTTCAGGCAGGAAATGGCGGACCTACGATAGTTCGTGCTGACCTCTGAACCAACGTAGAAAGTGTTTTGAACAGCTGATCGGATCGGCACAACATGTTTCTGGAATATAATGTTTTTGTTGCTGCCAGTGGTTTTTACGCAACTTTTGCGAAGCTTTATGAGCTAGGACAAGCTGATGGCATAAGATGTAAGAACAAACGGTTTCATATGCAAAAAAATATATTGCGCTAGCTTACGTGGTTGCTTCTACAGGCATTTAAAATTAGTTACGAAAAACGGAGCGGTGCCGCTCTGACCGGCCTGAAAGGGTTAATGTCTTGCGTCATGTTACATTACTGTGTTGTTATGACATGCAGCAACAGTTTAAGGAAAGTTGGGAACGAGGCACATTTCATGCATCGCCTCTGTTGAAAGGTAGATGGAAAATTAAAAATCAATCAGTGCTGCCACCTCACCCACTTAATCAGGTTGTTGTATTAACAGTATCGTGTTTAATGGCGGAGCGCAGCATTTTACCTTCATCTGGTCCACATTCTCAGCGCTACAGGCTCTCAAACAACCAAAGGTGGGTTCCCATTAAGTGCTTTTTAATTTAACGTATTTTTGGATTTCTCAAACTTAAGTGAAGTGAGAAAACACATTTATGTTAAAAACTGCAACCAACTTATTTTACACCCAGTATGAGTGTCAAAGTCTCATGTTTCTTTGAACACTGCGCTTCAGTATCATGAGGACCTTCATAGTGTAATGTCTGTGATGCAGAGGAACCAAAAAAGATATCAGGGGTAGAACCTGATCCTGGATCAAATGTAGGTAAACTTAAGGCCTTTCATTTGCTCTAACGTGTTCTCAGCAGCCACCTACATGCTGCTACGAGCCTTCAAACTTTACCCTAAATGCACTTTTTGAAGTTTTCTCCAGTAAATTATCAGAAACAGATAAATCGCTCAGACACCAGCGCTGGTTCCTGTTGCTCTGCATCACATTAAACTCCTGCAGTTTATTCAGACTATGATACCACCAGGTTACAGCCGTTTCTCTCATTCTTCTTTGCAGGACTTCTCAAGCTCCATCAGGTTCATTGGGCTCTGTTGGTGCACAATCAGGTCTCTGATTAGGCCACTCAAGGACATTCACAGACTGGCATTTAGGCTAAAGAGAACTTTATTTCTAATAGTCTGAGAGTCCTTCAGGTGCCCTTTGGTAAACTTCAGGTAGGCTGCCTTTTACTGAGGAGGGTCTTCTGTCTGTCCACTCTACCATACAGGTGTGGTTGGTTGCTGCAGCAATGGTTG